>PVKP010007074.1:0-79202 GCA_004027715.1 Plecturocebus donacophilus
GGAGGGGAGGGGGAGGCAGGGGAGGGGAAGGGATGGGGGAAGGGAGGGGTGGGGAGGGGAGGGAGAAGAGATAAAGGCAGGAGAGGAGAAAGAAAAGAAAAAAGGAGAAGAGACTTGTAGGAGAGAAGCAGTATGCTAGAAAGAAAAATTCTGAGTTTCAAAGTTTTCAACTCCTAGATTTTTTTATTTGCTTATTACATGAAATTAGCTGAGCCACTTAATTTCTCTGATCCTCAGTTTTTCTTATCTGCAAAATGGGTCAACAATTCCTATTTCACTGGGTTGTTACAAGGATGGAAAGAAATTAAGGCATATAGAAAACGGTTTGAGAATTGTAATGTGAGCTCCAAACAGTGGTAATTTGTATTATTTCCTACAAAAATGTCAAAATTCCCATAGTGCTGTCCATGAGACATTTAAAACACATTTCCAGCTGTCATAAACTGATAAGGGAGTGGGGGGGGGAAGAAAGCACATAAAGCAAATGACTTCTTTTTTTTTTTTTTTTTTTTAGATTGACCCAGTGTAATGTGTCAACCTGGCCCTGTTTACAAGGGCATCCCCTCTCTCATAAAGCACCATCTGTCACCTTCTCTCCACAGGGGTAGAAACGGGACCAGGAGGCTCTCTTACCTCGTCATCGCAGCTGATGGAGCATTTGCCATCCAGGGAGGCACACTTTGAGGGCAAAAAAGCAGAGGGAAATATGTTACTACGTTACTTGGACAGCTATGGCTGCTACTGAGCTACTTAAGAACAAGCTATGCAAGTCATGGGACAGAATTCAAATATCCAATTTCACTGAAAAGGAATACTCCATGATGTGTCTTGTCTACCATCTCTAGAATCAATATCAATTCCAAGTAGTAATGTAAAAGAAAAGATCTATAAAACAATTGAGTGAGGTGGACACAGTGGCTCATACCTGCAATCCCTGCACTTTGGGAGGCTGAGGCAGGCAGATCACTTGAGGTCAGGAGTTCGAGACCAGCCTGGCCAACATGGTGAAACCCGTCTCTACTAAAACATACAAAAGTTACCCTAGTGTGGTGGCAGGCACCTGTTATCCCAGCTACTCAGGAGGCTGAGGCAGGAGACTCACCTGAACCTTGGAGATGGAAGGTGCAGTAAGCCGAGATCTTACCACTGCACTCCAGCCTGGGTGACAGAGCAAAACTCCCTCTCAAGAAAAAAAAAAATTGATGGGGGAGCTGGCTTTTTATCTACTTTATGTTGTTGTTAAATATTAATGATATCTTTTTAAGATCTCAAATCATTTGGTAACTAAAAACATAATTATATAACTATTTAATTTAAAAATTAATTAATTCTCAATGACTTAAAACCCCCCGTCTGTCTCCTTAGTTTATACTTTCCTAAAGTATCTTAATTTAAGGGCTGATAAACCATTCTAACATTTAGACTTGGGCAGATAGAAGCAACTTATCAGTGGCCTTTTCTACCAGATTACTCAACAAACACCACTGAGATTACTTAGTACAGAGAGCATAGCAAAAAGAAAAAAATGTTCCCAGATTCTCCAAGGTAGACCCAGTGAACAAAGGAGTCAGGTACACGTTTTGGCAAACCTAGTTATGCAAACAGTTTCAAAATTTTGATAATGAGATTGACAAGTAAGTAACCAGGCACAACCACAGGATTAGGAGAAAGACAGTATGAAAATCACACAAAAGACCTTGATACTTAAAAGAAAAACTCCTTTGGAAGGTCACTATCTTGATCCCACACACACAAAACTGTTCCTAGGAGCAAATTCCCTGCTTTGCTCAGCATGTGGTGTCTAACATGCTGACAGCCCTTTATTTTGCAGTGAAATGAAAGGTAATCTGAGCAGCCAGCAGTTCGTTTTACAAACATTCATCGGAAATCTGGCACTTTTAGGCTCCAGGTACCCAAATGTGAACACCTGTATAATAACAGTGTCGCTAATGCTTCAAGATACTGATTATAACTTACCTGTCTGCTGGCAGTCCAGAACTTCCTTTGGAAAAATTCAAGTTTCATCTGAATGCCTACAGCTGAGACAAATTATAAATAAAACAAGGCATTAGTGATCCCTTTACACAATTATTTAAGATTATCGTTGAAAATTATCTGTCATGGCAAGAAGCTGATATAAGCATATCAAATAAAATGTACAGTGAAGCATACAAGTAAAACATTTTATCTTTCAGGTAAAGAATTCTCAGGTTTACCTGCATTCATAGAACTCTCGATACAAAACAAACAGCATAAAGCAGATGGCTCTTTGGAGACATGTTACTTCAGCGTTTCTAAAATTCATGTACTTACACCCCTGTCCCCATCCCTACCCCAACCCAAGCTGGGAAGAGGAAAGAAAAATATTCAAAAGATCACTATTTCATCAGTTCCTGTATCAGCTATTACTGTTTGAACTTGTATGTTTAGAATGTGTACTCTGCCTGTGTTTTTGAGATGTAATATTTGAAAAGCACTTCTCATGAGACTGGTATTCAGAAGTGAGTCACTTTACTATAATGTGACTTAGTTTAACTGGCTTCCTAGAGTTCACATCTCAAGGTTCTCCTCTCCCAAGAAACTGGTAAAATTATGTAATTTTTTCTTTGTCTGTGAAAAGCTTCCTAAAGCAACCAAAAATGCTAGTTCTAGTGAAAGAAACATCCAAAAAGAGAAGAGGTTAAGAAAGTGACTTGAAACTTTGGGAAGTGAATATAATGGAACCTCAAAACTATAACATGAAAAGTTGTTTTTCTCCATGAAGCCCAAACCACTTGCAAGACTTGAAACCGTTCCAGAAAGTGAAATGATAAGGGCAAAATGCTCCTTAGATGGTGGGAAAACCTTAGAGGAGTTTGGAAGGAGGAGGCTGCAGGAAACACTGAACTCCCTGGAGCACGTCATTTATCCTGGGGCAGTTTTGCAAACTTCAGTCTGTTACACACAACCTCCCAATTTTTGCCGTATCTGCATACCACCAATACTCTTACCTATCTTTCCACATTTGTCTTTTGCTTAAAGACCTACAGTAATTCAATCTAAATAATATTGTAACACCCATCATAAGAAATACACAATTGGAAGAAAAAAAATCCCTTATACACTCTTAAAATTTTGCATGCCACTACACTCGAACTCCCATTTTGGTAATCATTGTTGTGCTGGGTTCAGGAACTTGGAGATTCATAAAGGTCTTGGGCTTTTGTTACCCAAATAACTATCAAGGGCATTTCTACTTCCTAAAGAAATTGTTGAAGCAAGCCTTGAGGGTCAGTTAACTGGCTGTGTACACTGGGAGAGATTTGCCATCTGTCTTTGGACTTAGAATTCAGACTCCAGGATAAGACTAGAGCAGAGCATGGCTGCAACATGCAGAATGTGAAAAGCCTCTGAAATGCATCAGGTCAGTACCCCGGGCTCATTCTGCTCTGCCCTAAGTGTCTTTCATTCTTTGGACCACAAAATCCCCAAGAGTGAAGATCTGTTCTTGCTCCCCGCTTGACCCCTGCCCCCAGCAAGATTCTGAGTACACAGATGACTTACCATAAATGCTTGCTTTTAAAAAAAACTTTCAAGTGATATTATAGTCAGCAGTTACAGACAAATACATAAGAGTAACACCTATGTGAATTATAATCACACTTAAATAAAGGGTAATTCAGGGATGGTTGTCAAGACATTAAAACCATCTGGGGAACATTAAGAAAAAATACTGATGCTGAAGTGCCTCAGCCTTCCCTGCCAAGACTATTTAAATCAGAATTTCTGGGGGTGAGGGTCTAGGATTGGGTATGGTTTTGTTTGTTTGAGACAGAGTCTCACTTCATTGTCCAGGCTGGAGTGCAGTGGTGCGATCTCAGCTCACTGCAACCTCTGCCTCCCGGGTTCAAATGATTCTCATGCCTCAGCCTCCCAGGTAGCTGGGATTACAGGTGTGCGCCACCACTTCTGGCTAATTTTTGCATTTTTTGTAGGGATGAAGTTTCACCATGTTGGCCAGGCTGGTTTCGAACTCCTGGGCTCAAGTGACCCGCCTGCCTCAAACTCCCAAAGTGCTGGAATTACCGGCATGAGTCACCCTGGCTAGCTTGGGTATGTTTTAAAAGTGTCCCAGATGATTCTCACACACGGCTGGGTGGGGGATGGCTTTAGTAAATTAGCTGTTGGGGACCTGCTGGTAAGTGGGCCGTGTGGCCAGGCTACAACACAGCTGCTCTTCTCGGCATCAGAGAGCACTTCAGAGAATGTCTGAAGGAAGCCGATTTTGAGTCTGAAGGCAGTTGACAGCATTTCAAATAAATCTCATCTTCCAAATGCCTGACAGGCCAGGGTGCAGGGTGCGAAACAGGGTTCGGGCTGAATTTTGATCTGATACACCGGCGAGCGGGGTGAGTGCTGGGCTTGGAACAAGTATCTCTAGTTTCACCAAAGACAGGCAGGGGCTGGCTGAAAACTGACTTCAGAGGAGAGGCCTCGAAATTGTCGTGACAACCAGTAACCCGTATCTAAGAGGAGGGTAGGAAATAGTTCATCCGTCCTTCTCTGTGTGCCCCTTTACAGCTCCCCTCCTGCAGCCTTCCCTGGCTAGCCCCTGCCAGGCTGTCAAGCAGAGAAGAAGGCTAAGGTCGCCTCTCAGGGCCAAGGGCAAGCTGCAAGGCCCTACAGGGTAGAGCATCGGGGCTCCCCAAAAGAGTCACTCCAGGGTAGCCTTTACATGGTGTTTCTCCCTCCAATAGCCCAGAGCTGTCCTGGGCCCACTTGTCATTTCTTGAGCTTCCATGAGCCCCCCGATGCCCTTTCTGACTCCCCCAGCCCCATTCTCCGATGGAGCCCTCATCTTCACCTCCCTGATGAAGCCAGCTGCTCCCTCCTGGGTGTTTATCCAACTCACATACTTGCAGCCTGCTCTCATCTGCCCCTGTCGGTCCTCTACCCCATCTCCTTGGGGTGCTTTCATCTTTCCTCATGAGTCAGTCCCTCCATCCCATTAATCATGCCGGCTGCTTCTCTCTGATCTCTCTCCAGCAGGCTGCATCCTCATCCTGGTCCTGATGCCCTGAACTAGACACTGCTTCCCTCCCTCCTCACTCACATCCCTGCCTGCACCATGAGCTTGTCGCCCAAAGGCTCCCAGATAGTCCTGGCTGCAACTGTTCTGCTGGTTTTGACCCAGCTGTGTTCCTGCTGGCTGACCTTATCCCCTTTCCAGTAACACTGGCCCCTGGCTTCCTGTGGCATATCTGGGGTTTGCAGTGTTTTCTTTTACCCACAAGTTAATATACTCTCCTGTGATTAAGAGACTCACAATTTCACTGATGGATCAACTTCACGACCATTTGTTCAGTGGGTACTAAGCTCCCTCCACGTCCAGTTGAGAAGAAGCTACATTGTAAAAGCTACACTCGAGGCATAAAGAACTGTAGCATGCAGGGAATGGGGCTGACGTGGCCTGGGAGGCCCTGGTGAGAGCTTTGTGTAAGGTAAGGCATAGAGAGCCCACTCACAAAACGCTAAGAAGCCAGGAAAGATGGCAATCCAAATGCAGGAAAAAGGGAGGGAGGGAAATGGAAAGAACCTTTTTAAAGACCATCATTTGTTCAGAGGCTTGAGAAGAATGGGAATGGGAACTCAGTTGTTCAGGCTGAGGTCAAACGGCAAAAGGTCTTGAATGCCAGGCCCAAGCATCAAGAGTATCCTATAGGCCAGAGATTGGTCCAATGGCCAAATCCAGCATTTTTTTTTGTAAATCAAGTTTTCTCGCAGCACAGCCACACTAATTGGTTTGCATACTGTCTATGGCTCCAACAGCAGAGCTGAGTAGTTTTAACTGAGACTGCATGGCCCACAAAACCTTAATTATTTACTATCGGTCCTTTACAGAAAAAGTATGCTGACATCCGCTGTTAGTGCCACTGAAGCTCCTTAGTAATGAAGTGGCAGGATCAGGTTTATATTTTAGAAAGCCCACTCTGAAAGCTTGCAGAGGAAGTGCTAGGGAAAGCGCCTGTAAAATGGGAAATGAGAGAACGAGAGTAAGGGATGGAGAGTAATGGGATTGAGCTAGTTATTTCTTAAGTGTGAAAATGATTTAAAGTGCAAAAAAACAAGGAAACAAACAAACAAAAAAATAAGAATACCCCTATCCACCAACAAACAAGCAAAAAACAAAAATGCTTAAGGGAATCCTATGGCCAGCTCTATTCAGAAAAACAAATATGACCTGACATAAACCAGTATAGCTTCCTCTCACGATTTTCCTTTGTTTGGGTCCACATTTTTCTTTTCTGACTTTTATCAGAGAAAACACAACTACTTCAGCAAGTCCTACTCTCTCCCCTCAGCCCCCACATAACCCAAATGGAACCTGAGACATCTGTCAGGCCCATCTATTTTGTTCTTTCAGCAACATTTCAAGTCCTAACAGCATATTCTGATTCAAGTTGGTCTTGCTAATTTAATAAGGAAAACAAAGACGGCAAATGCTTTCATGAAACTCAAGTCCCAAGGAGAGTACAGAAAATAAAATCACCATTCCTGGGGTTTGAAATGTTTTAGACAATCCAGAAAATCATCGACATATTTCCCCAGAGGTCACAGTGCTCCTTACTTCAATTTGATTATGGATGCCCCAGGGCTCCCTTCCTGCTAGGAATCTTCATCACATGGATAGAGACAGAGTCCCTTTTCACAACTGCATCTGGTGATCCCTTACTCACCTCCCAGGAACACAACAGATCCAGAAAATATTATCTCAGAGGATCCTTCCTAATGTGCCAATATGGGGTGAGCCTCCTAGGACAGTGACCCCAAGATCCTGGGATGGTCTTTGGAAATCAACTAATCAGCAAAATTATTGTTAGGAGAATTGCCATCCCAAAGAGCCCAGAATCCTTTCATGTGAAATATTCAGGCATCTCCATCTCAAGCTCTGACCTCTCTTTTGGTTTGAACTATCCATGTTCAACAGTTGTGAGGACTATTTTCAGAACTCCTCTCAATACTCTAAGAAGGCCTGACTACAGATTTCAAAACCTCAATGAAGTATCTTCCTTCCAGACTTCCTCTTTTCCCAATTGTCTAACTTCCTTCCTATTTACTTTTACTCTCACTTCGTCCATTCCTTTCTCCCATGTTCATCAGAAACCCAGTATGTGCTAGGTGATAGGTGTATTGAGAAAAAGATGTGAGACACCCAACTGCCGGGGGTAGGGGCCTAGGGAGAGCAGTCAAATCACCGAAGAGAGATTCACACTTCAACATCCCCAGAACTGACAGAGACGAACACAGGGCATCATCCAAGCACCAAAACTCATAGACCATTTGATCTGCAGAATGCCAATGATCAGCACATTTGAATCTAGGGACGGGCAGCTGACCTTGAATTCTCTGATCCTATGCTGTCCAAATTGGTGACCATTAGTTACATGTGGCTATTTAAATTATAATTAACTAAAATTAAATAATACTCATAATTTAGTTCCTTAGTTGCACTAGTTAGATTTCAAATGCTCAATAGCCACAGGGGGCTAGAGGCTATGGTACTGGACCATAAAGATCTAGAACATTTCATCACTGCAGAGACTTCTATTGGACAATGACCAGTGATCCCAGAAGGAACCATTAGAAAAGAACTGGACCCTAGCATGCCTTCAAAATGGAAGGTCCAGTTCTCCACAAACCTGCTCATACCACCACTCCCCAGAGGTAGAAGAAATGAGATGACTTAGGTATAGAGGTTTAGATCAGACAGAACTGCCGGCAGGAGACAATCTGGACTTGCCAGGGGAAGGTGGTAATGAATTTGAATGAACCCCAAAGAAATCAACACAACATGCTCAATGGGGCTACCACCCTCAAGATTTATTTATTTTGCTTTATAAATTTTGAGAATACAAATTTTATTTCCACTACTATTATATTTAAATGTATTCAAGATGAAATCATACATGCATCTTATATCATGTTAATAGACATGCATTCAAGTGTAATATGAAACTCACGAAATAACAATGTTACATATAAAATTAGAAATAAAACTTTTTTCATATTGTATTCATTTCGAAATAATTTCCTGTGGGGTTGGCCTCAACTTGCAACATACTGGAGGCGCAAATATTGCTCACAATGCCTGGCACACAAACTCACCCAAACACCCCTACTTCCATTTGCCCAGCCCTCCAGTCATGCAATATATTCACATATACATAGAGAGCTCATCCAGAAGGCAGAAAAACAATCCTGCCACCATCAGTGCACTCCAGTCAGGAATTGTTTTGCTGGGAGACTTGATTACAAACCCCATTTTTAAGACCAATGCTGTGTAGCCTTGGGTATGTCACTTTACCTCTCCGTCTCCACCAATGGAGTTGCATTGGCTCTAGCTTCTGAACAGAACTTTTGTGAGACAGGTTTCAATGACAGTAAATGAAATCATGGGTATTAGAACACTCTAACTAGTTGATAGTGTTGTCATCATTCATGTTGTGATTTGCTCCTAGAGCTTTTATTCTTTATTCTTGTATTTCATGGCTAATATACCTTTCATGCCAATATGTTGAGAGTGAGCAGAAAATTCATTTATGACCAGTACAAACTGTCCACAACTGGGAATGTACCTTAGGGTGTTATATCAGTGAGTAAATGAATTATAAAATTATGTTATCAGCCAAGCAGGCTCTTAGAGAATGAATCCTTTTCCATTAGGATTAATGAAAAGTGTGGTCTACCATTCAAACCCTGTGTTATGGTTTGAATGTTGGTCCTCTCTGAAACTCATGCTGAAATTTGATCCCTAATGCAGCAGTATGAAGAGGTGGCACCTTTAAGAGGTGACTGGGTCCTGAGGATTCTGCCCTCATGAATGGATTACGCTACTAATGGATTAATGGGTGAATGGATTAATGAGTTATCATGAGAATGGGACTGGTGGCTTTATAGGAAGAGGGAGAGAGACCTGAGTGAGCACGCTCAGTCCCCTCACCATGCAATGCCCTATGCTCCCTGGGACTCTGCAGAGCCCCCATCAGCAAGGCCCTCACCATGTGGGACCCCTTAAATTCAGACTTCTCAGCCTCGGAGAAGAGGCTCTAAGAAATGAATTCCTTTTCTTTACAAATTACCCAGTTTCTACCACTCTCTTAAAAGCAAAAGAAAATAGAAGAATATACCCTGTCATTTACCCCTTCTGGAATTATGGGGAAAAAAATGACCTTGACAAGCCAGTCAAGGTCACAGAATCCAAGAAGACTGCTCTCCCTGACACTGATGCCATCAACTTCCTGTGCATATCAACCAGGCCACCTGCTCACAAACTTCTCAATGACCCGGGTATTGCTGGACAATCACAAATGTGGACAATTATCAATTCACTGTGGTGTCCAGGCAGAGAAACAGATTCAAGAGCTGCCTTGTACTGGCTTGTTCCACAAACAGGAGAGTTTTCTTCTAATCGATTCTAACCCATGGGTAGGAATATGGTAGTAAATTGTAGCTTTATTAGAGAAAATACAACTATAAAAAGTTAATAATAAATAAAATATCTGCTAAGGATTTCCCACGTATTTCATCTCTTAAGAGTAGAATGACTTTTCTCAAAACTCATATTGTACAAATATATGTTCATCCAGATCATCAGCCTCCTTGCTGGTCGTATTTCTCAATCAGGGCACTGGGTATGTTTACACGAGTTGGTTAATATCTCTCACCCCATCTCAGTCCCACTTTCACAGTTCCTACTTTTTTATTTCTTTGTGCACCATGGCAAAGAGTGCTAGCAGTGATAGTAACAAGGCCTGGCACGTTTGGATTCCAACTTGCCTTAATTAGTGGTCGGCTGTAAGAGCCGTTACCCAAGCCACGTTTGTTTAAATGTTTTCTTCTCTTTGTTTTCAAAACAGTTAATTGCAAGTAGAACTAACAAGGAATCTGAATGCCATTTTTGGGGAATATTTCACGATTAGCCCAGGGTTTGGAATAAAGCCACTGTTCTGGAGCATCAAGGAAAATAACTCCAACCTTCCTTACATCAAATGTGAGCCCATGCCAGAGGTCTGCTGGTGTCCAGGATAAATGACTTACCACATGAATAACAATTTAAAACTGCAATGTGAATTAGGACATAACTCATCTGTTAAATATTTCATGTGAAGATGTTAATGAATTGCATGATGGAATGTTGGATAAAAAAGACAACTGAAATCCTGGGACTAATTTGGGCAAAACTGAGAACAGAGTATCCTCGGGAAAATGAGGGGGAAGGAAGGGAAGGCAGCTGCACTCTAGTCCCCCTGGGTGTCAGGCTGGCAAATTCAAAATCTTTCTCAGAAGATTATAGGCAAGGGAGAACGATCAGCAACAATCTTTGGAGAAATACTTAGATCAAAGCAATATGCATTTGTTATAACCTTGGTAAAGCCTGAACATTCATCTCCAAGCTATGGTATTATTTCCGAAATTAGAAAAAAAATTCTCACAGCAGCAGACACACCTCATATTTTAGCCTAGTCCAAGTGAAGAAATATAATGAAAGAAGGGAAGGAGGTATTTTAAATGTAACCCCAAATGATTGCGTATTTCACTTCTGAAGTATTCCCTCTGGCATGGGGGGATGGTAATCTTTCTTATACATGCTTTTAAATAACAAAGAGCTCCGTGATATAGGTCTGTGGTGAGAGAGAGGGAGGAGAAAGAGCTCACATTATCACTCCATTGACAAGGCCATAGCAGAGGATTTTCTTGGCTGAGGAGGCCTGTTGTAATCTGGAACCATCCCTACCTGCTGCCTGTGACTGGCTTCCGGGAACATGTGTAGGAAGGCCTGATCCATTTGGCTACACATTTCTTTCATAATCATTTTGATTTTTTTTTTTTGTCCTGTCAGAGCTTCTCGGAACAGTCACCTTTGGTAAAGCAGAGTAAATGACAATTATAAATGCTTCCTCCATTTGGGTTCTAATTACTTGACTGGACTGATGTTGAAAAGAATTAGCAGGGTTGTGGAATGGAATAATAATTTTCTTTTCACCCCTGAGGTAATCTGGAAGCATTTTTCCAGACTTCATCTGAAGAAACCTATATTCCCTCAGCTTTCCCAGGCTGCCGGAGCTAGCATCAAATAGTTTTTGTCAGATCATTTTATGCTCACAAAGCTCTTCAAATAATATTATTTCAATAAAGTTTTCAAGCCAATACATTTTTAGAGTCAATTCCCACCCTTTCAACCTTTCAGAACAAAACATTTAAGCCTCGGGCTTCATTGCATTTTAATCAGGGCTGCACAAATCAATGTCCTTTAAAAAATTATAAGCTTCCAAGTTATAGCTCCCTAGTTAATAATTTCTTATTAGGCCACCACCTAATAACAGTTACCAAAGAGACCATAGCAAAAGTGGGGGTCAAGTTTCTAAACATTTCCAAACCAATAATAGAACAGCCACATATATTTGCCAAATATCTCTGAGTTGGATGTTTATGACTGTATTTAATACAAAATAGCACTAAGGTCTCCACGTGGGCAGTCCACAGAGCTGGAGGGTTGCCTGCAAACCCTCTGATTGTCGGCTTCATGTTATAGGGCACGCAGAAGGAGAAGAACTTGTCCAAGCACACCCAGCTCACTGGAGGGACCTGAGTGCCCTGTGGAGCTTCCAAACTCAAATTCCCTCCCACGCTGAGAGGGAACTTCGGGAAAATGAACACTATCCTGCGCCCCAATCTGCAGAGAGCTACAGAGCTCAGCTTGGCCCAGCTGGTACCTTGTGGAACACGAGACGCAATATATAGACAGTTCCTTTGAAAACCTGACAGCACTCATGCGATTGCCAGATAAAAGGGGTTTTTTTTTATTGAGACAAGGTCTTGCTGTGTTGCCCAGGCTGGAGTCCAGTGGCAGGATCATGGCTCACTGCCGCCTCGACCTCCTAGGCTCGGGCAATTATCCTACCATAGCCTACTTAGTAGCTGGGTCTACAGGCATGTGCCATCATGCCTTGTTAATTTTTGTGTTTTTTTGTAGAGACAGGGTTTAGCCACGTTGCCCAGGCTGGTCTCAAACTCCTGGGTTCAAGCAATCCTCCTGCCTGGGCCTCTCAAAGTGCTGAGATTACAAGTATGAGCCAACCATGCCCGGCAGATAAAATATTTTAGGTTCACTCAATCTGGCAACTCCTGGCTGGGAGTCATGGAGAACATCCCCAGGCAATGACTTGGGGTGATCGCTGTTGCATACTTAGCCCTGAGAGAGTTGAGACAGTTTGTATCCCGCAGCTTAACTATTAGGACTGGGGACAAGGCCACCTCCATCAACATGACTTTCATGACTTCACTATTAGTTCCAGAAAATTCTTGTCCAAAAACATAACAACTTGCTTTACTCAAGAGAGGTCCCAATCCCAACCAGATCCCCACACTGGAAGACCTGCCCAGACTTCAAAACGCTGTAAATATCCACCCTGGCTTCCTCTTTCTGAGACACTTCTAAGACTATCAAGGTTGTATTCTCCCTTACTGCCATAGGGAATAAAGTAACTCTGATCTAAAAATATTCTTTTTTAAAAAAAATAGAGGTAGCGTCTTGCTCTGTCACCCAGGCTGAAGTACAGCAGCACAATCATTGCTCACTGCAGCCTCCAACTTCTGGGCTCAGGCAGTCCTCCCGCCTCAGCCTCCCAAGCAGCTGGGATTATAGGCTGGAGCCACCACACCCATCTGATTCAGGGAACATTCTGAGGGTTTTCTTGTCAGCAGTTAAAACTGCTTCTTCATATCATTTTCCAATATTTGACATTAAATGACATTCTATATTATTTATTTATTTATTGTGTTTCATCCCCATGCAACTAGAGGTTGAGGCTCCTTGTTTACTGCTATATTCCCTGTACCTAGAGAAGCGCCCTGCACAGACAGGCACGTGTGGACACATGTGGGGTGGCTCAATGCGATGTGATGGAGATATCAATTATTCTCAGGCAGTTTTCTCTCTCCAGAGATCTACCTCTGCTAACCATGTGGTTTGGACACTGTCCCAAGGGCAACAGAGAGCAATGAAAAGATTCTCAGCAGGGTAGGGAAGGATATGAGACATGAACAGATTTGTGCTTTGGAAAAATCTACAGGTGAAGTTGCCGGGATGCATGGTTTGTGTCTAGGGGACTGCGCAGGGGTCAAGCGTGCTCACCCTACCAGGTGAGAGATGACAGATGGACTGGCATGGAGCAGTGACACCAGGGATGGGGAAGTGTGATCTTGTTTCTAACCCCTCCTGACTGCGTGAAGCCTGGAACCCCTGAATTTGCCAAAGACACATCAGTCGCATCCGAATCTGACAAGACACAGCACCTCCCCACCAGCCCTTCCCAACACACACACCAGACCTCAGGGCTCTGTAATTTTAGTTTCATAAATTTGAACACACTGTTGCTTCCAAATTATTTAATGAACCGTATTTCTCTGCTCACCAGATATGTCTCTGAATTACCTAAGACTTATTCCATGATGAAAATTATTTTATGGTTGGGTGTGGTGGCTCACACCTGTAATCCCAGGACTTTAGGAGGCTGAGGTGGGAGGATTACTTGAAGCTAGGAGTTCAAGTTCAGCCTGAGCAACAGAGTGAGAACCCATCTCTATAAAAAAATTTTAAAAATTAGCTGGGTGCAGTGGCGTACACTACAGCCCAAGTTCTGTGGGAAGATCACCTGGGCCCAGGAGTTGGAGGCTGCATTGACCTACGATTGTGCCACTGAACTCCAGCCTGGGGGACAGAGACCCTGTCTCTAATAAAAAAGAAAATTATTTTATAAAGTGATTCATAGGAATTATACCACATGGTAATAACAGCAGTAGTAATACTAATAATCCCATTTATTAAGCCCTCTAGTACATGCCAGGTGTCTGCCAGAAGCTTAAGAAAATTTATTGCCAATCCTAACAACACCCTAGAAACTTGATGTCAGAGAAGAGCAAGGGTCATAGAAGAAAGTTACGGGCCTCGAGTCTCCTACTCGGAAGTTACCTTCACCCCTGTTTTCAATGTATACAGCAAAGGCAAACAGGTAGTGTGCTCTCAGATTTTTTTCTGTCAGATAAAACACAAACTGGAGGTGTCAGGATAAGTCATTCACTACCTAAACACTCTAGAATATTTGCACCAATTAATGCATCTAAGTATTCAAATTGGTTCTGTTTTCCCCTAGATAAGGATGACTGATTTGCTTAGGTGATTAGGCCACTACCTTAAGATTACTCTGAGAACAAATTACCTAATCTAGAGGTAGAGTTAGAGAACTCTCCACTGAAGAGGCAGCATCTGTAGGATGAGCAGGAACTTATGACAGCCTAAGACCGGCTGAAGAGGGAGGGTGGAGAAAGCATTTTCGGCTGTGCACAAAATCCTAGGTTGGCAATGAGTTTGAAGAGACTGAGAACATTAAGACCACGTGGTCCATGCAAGTTAGGAAGCTGAACTTTCTGGCCTTTGTAAGACAAGACCAGGAAGGTTAAAACAAAAACTGGTGATTACTCTGGGGATAGCCTGCCACACCAAAATTGTCCCCTTGGTGGTGGGTCAATAAGACCATCGCTTTCTTTTCCTGGACTCTCCAATTCATTGAACATGGAAAGGATGACTACACCACAAACAGCCAAGGGAAGGCCATGCACTGACGAGTCTGCTCATGCAGCAAGGCAGCCTGGCAAGGCAAGCCACTGGGCTTGGTTCCCTCTGGCCAGGGAGATACCCATTTCAAAGTCAAACACCTGGTTGGCAGATGTGACCAGCTGCAGCAGACTGGCCCAAGGCAGCTCCTCCCAGAAAAGCTGCACACGAGGTGATTAAGAGTAGGGAGGGGAGGGAGAAGGAGACAGTGAAATATTAATGGGGGGCAGACAGCACTCTGGAGTAATCAGGCAGTCCTGGAGTGGAGACTGCTTTTTCCCTCTCATTTCTTGGAATCTCAGGACCTTAGAATATGTGAGAGTGTGAGAGTCAGTCCTGGAGTGGAGCATACCAATTTTGTCCCTTCGTCAGGCAGATGGTGAGGCTGGAAAAGCCATTTTCTCTTGTTAAGTGATTGCTCTTTGACTCTCACCTGGTTTCCTGAGCAGGCTCAGCTGGTCAGGTCTTCCAAGGGGGGCTGCGAGGTGGGGCTGGCACTTCCCTGTCTGATTTGGCAGGCCAAGTCCAACTCCTCCACAGGGCCAGCAAACACCCAAAAGAGCCGCCTCAGTAGACAGAGGCCTCAGGGGAGAGGCAGGCTGTCTGATCTCAGTGTTCCTCAATTCACACTTCTCCATTCCACCAAAATTCTGTTGGGACTCAAAGAATGATATCCCAAAGACTGAGCTTTGACATGCTGAAAGGCCTGAGAAGCTGCCTCAGAATCAAGGTTCCTCTAGCTCAGTCTTGTTTCCCCTCTGATCCTAAGTGCAGGGAGGGACTCTCTTTGGAATGTCCTCATCTATCTAAGACAGCTTTTTTTCCAAAAGAAATGCAATTGTCTTAAACTCCTGCCCTAGAAATCTCATCACGTAACCAGGAAAGACCAATGACCAGAGAAGAGCGTGGGAGTCATGACCAGTCCAGACAGACTTTTCACCTATTCTGAGAACAGCTCCAAGAGATTGCCTGGGGGACATTTATCTGCATAATAAGACAATCTTTGTCCCTGTGCAGCTCTGCCCCTCACCTTCCCTAATGTCTGCCCCTCTCCTCCAGGGTGGGTCCCCACCTCCCCTGTCCCCTGTGAAAAATGTATATACAACATGTCAGCTTCTGTACCGCACTGGGCTATTGGGCAGTCATACTCCTGCGATTCCCCATGTTATGCACGTTTGAATAAATTTTGTATGTCTTTTCTCCTACTGATCTGTCTTTTGTCAGCTGATTTTCAGCAAACCTTCAGAGGGTGAAGGGGAAGTTTTCTCTTCACCTCTCATATTCCCTAAGCATAGGTGGTGCCCAGTAAGCATTCATTAAAAACTAGATGAGTAGATGAATGAGCAAATGCACTGTGGTCCAGATACCAGGAGGTTAATCAGTGCCTCTCATGCTGTCTCTGAGAAATACGTCTGAAACCCAGTTGTTCTTCCCAGAGATTCCTGGCACCCCCTGGCTCTTCTCCATTCCCTCCGCTAAAGCATTCCATGCTTAAGGCCTCAGGGAAGGGAGGACACACAGGAATCCAGGGAACAAAGAAGCAAATTCTGGATTTTTGACTTTTAAAAGTGGAGGCCTGGGGAATCTCAGGGCAAGAAGGAAAACAGGGGGACTGCCTGGGCCAGTTTGTCCTCTCTGTACCCTGTCTTCTCCACACCCTACCCCCAGCCCCCTAAACGAGCTGCTCAGAAAGATGATCTGGACTAGAAAGGGAAGAGAATTGAAGGAAAACCGAAGGGCTGGCAGACTGAAAGACCTGCACCACGATGTCCAGGCAGGCATCTGACTTCCTACCTTGGGCCTAACTCTGGAAACTCCCAGAGCAGAGAGGAGTATTCCGCTCCACAGAGCCCTTTCTCTCCTACTGCTGGGAAGGATCCTAGAACATCCCTGCTCTAAGCCCAGCTACTACCAGAAAGGAGACAGCCTCCCAGAGGCCACAGATGGACAACTAGTGGGGGAAGATTCCCTGCTCCTGCAGGCTCTTCAGAGTGAGGCCCAGGGAGCTGCCGATTGACTCCAAAGTGACCTTCCCTTGGAATGAGGAGGCCATAGCACTGACCTGTGCCTGGACTGATGACAGAAGACCAGATGCGACTGGGTGACTCAGGAAATGCCTGCATGATGACATGATTAAATAACTCCCTCTCCCTTCAGTGTCAGGTAAACCCTGGGAATAGGCAGAGAGACACTAAACTCATGGAAAGTGCTTGCCTCCCAGGATAACGAAGACTTCTGATGGAAATTAGGTTGAATTCAAATAAAGCTGCATCGACTGCACTCCTGAAAGCTGTGGACTGGAATCTGTGGCCTTTGCTTGTTCAAGACACAAGAACATAAACAATGGAGCACTTAACAAAATGGAGTGACCTCAGGAGGCTACTCAGATTCCAAGCCCCACATCTTTCCTCAAGTCAGCTCTCGGCTTATCCTGGACGAGAACCTAGGGCTGTGGGCACCAAGTTCCAGGGCACCCCCCTCGCCTCCTCCCAGTGATTCCCATGGCCTGCCAAGCTGGTAGAGGCAGGAGTCTGAGGCTGTCCCGAGTGTTCACAGGCACGGTGGAAACAACCGGCACAATGGCTTAATCCTCAAATCCTTCCAAGCTCCTGGGGAACTGGATCTTTTAGCATAGACAAAAGTCTTTAAAATAGAAAGGATTATGGATGTCCAAGTACTGCAAGAAGGGGCGTTGAGAGAATGAAGTAACAAAGTCCTCTGAGGCCCCTTTGTAATGACTGGTACTTTTCCTCTGCCCATAGCATGGGCCATCTGACCACCATGCGCAGGGGCTTCAGCTGTGTCTCATGATCTTGGCCCCATCCTGCCTGTTCTCAGGGTGGGGAATTTCATGAGTCTCAACTCTATAGGGAAGAAGCCATAGTGTTAGCGGCCCCACCACTTTAGCAGTTTCTTAGTTACTACCTGTGTCTGCTTCCTTCCCAGACTGGAAAATTTCAAATAAACTTAGGTCTGAGTCCTGCCTGTTTCATGTACAAGCAGCATGCCTTCAGAGTCAGTTTTCTCATCTGCACAATGGGAACAGGAGTCACGCACACTTTATAGATTTGTGCCTTAAATGAGCTAACATATGTGATGGGCCTAGCACAGTACCAGGCACATAGTAAATAGTCAATAAATGTCACCCCTACATACACCTAGCAACAGATATGCACATTAAATACATGCATTATTTAATCCATATCCTGTTTTCCTCCCCTGTGGCTGAGTCACCTCCATACAGTTTTTCAAAGACTGGAGAATGACCCTTGCTCAACAATCCATCCACTAAAGAGCCAAGATCCCTCCAGCAGAGGTCCCAAATCCATTTCATAGAATGGCCTGGTTCTCAGGTTCCTTCTAAGCCTTTAGACTCCATATCACCTTCAGGAGTATTAGGCTTCAAATCCCTGTGAAAAGTTGCCTCCTTTGTTGCCAGAAGACAGGTAAGCCAGACTTAGTGTCATCTCAACCACCCAAAACATTCCCAACTCTGCTGAGTTTGTAAAACCTCCGAAGACCACATAGAATCCTCACAGACAGATAATTGTCATTGTCCCTCTGTTCTACAGCTGAGAGCATGGAGGTTTTTGAGTGGCTGAACTGGAAAACACATGATAGAAGTTTTCCATCTGGAAGCTGCGGGGATCTATGCAGGCACCAGAATTTGAACCCAGATCTTTCTGACTTCAGAATAGAAGCAGAAAATAACTAAAATCAATAAGCCAAAGGGACTCACCTAAAATTACCTTAAAAAATGCATTTAATGATCCTCCCCCTATAGAAAAGATTGACACTCCATCTGCTTAATATGAGATTGGTAAGTCCACGTTTTCTCCCAGGTTTTTGCTTCATGTTTTATGTTTTCTTTCCAACGTCTGTGAACTGATCTGTTTCGGAGAGGCCAAAAAGAGCTCCTAAGATGCTCACCACACCTTTTACAGCTTCCGAGCCCTTCATGTTTGCGGCCTCACTCCAAAGAAAGAAGACAGTTGGGGAGGCTCCTGGGAAACCAGGCAGGGCCCCAGAGAGATCGGAGCCCTGGGGGGCTTAGTTTCTAGGAAACCTGTGCCCACAGGGGTAGTGCAGAGGGCTAAGCCAACATTCTTTGTCTCTAAAAAGGCAGTTACAGAGGGCAGAAATAGTACAGGACCCACAGGGGTGCAGGAGGCAGTTTATAAACATGGCTGGTCAGCCAGGCATGGTGGCTCACATCTGTAATCCAAGCACTCTGGGAGGCTGAGGTGGGCAGATCACTTGAGGCCAGGAGTTTGTGATCAGCTGGCCAACCTGGTAAAACACTGTCACTACTAAAAATACAAAAATTAGCCGGATATGGTAGGGGGTGCCTGTAGTCCCAGCTACTTGGGAGGCTGGGGCAGGAGAATCGCTTGAACCCGGATGTGGAGGTTGCAATGAGCTGAGATTGCATCACTGTACTCCAGCCTGCATAACGGAGTGAGACTCTGTCTCCAAAAATTAAAAATAAAATAAAATAAAATAAATTAAAAACATAAACACGGCTGGTCCTAAGAAAACAGAAAATAGAATTACTGAGGGCCCACCCTGGGCCAGGCACCCACCCTGTGTTATCTTAACCCTTCAGCCATCCTGTGTGGCAGATGTTTTCTCCATAAAGAAAGGTTACAGGGCAGTTCAGTGACTTAACCGGGGCTGTGCAGTTGCTAGGACTTCTTGAAGCTGGGACTGGAGCCCTGCACGCCTGACTTAGAGCTGGCTGCCCTGTGGCTCCCAGGCTCTCCCGTGGTTCTCAGTGGGGCTGCGTCACCCCCTAGGGGACTGTTCTGGAAGTCCGTGGTGATGCTTTGAAGTTGACAATAACTGAAGTTCTACAGTTCACAGGACAGCACCCCAACAACCCACCCCACCAAAGAGCAGTTCCGTGGCCCTCATGGTAAACTGCTTTGAAACCACAATTCATACCTAGTCTTGAACCATACTCTGTTTTACGTCCAAATACAAAGTATGTCTTGCACATGGAATTTTCTAGAAATATTACCATAGTGCTATGAAAGAGAGAGATGAGTCTTCTTTATCTTGTCTGTGGCTTGGCTATTTCAGAGGTGTCACCTGACTAAGGGGCACATTTGTGAGTGAGATGTTTCCACAGTGGCCAGTGCATTGACAGATTTTGCACCAAAGTGCAGCACAAGCATCTGTCTACTTTACTCTGCATTCTCTCGTCATTGTGCCCCAAAATGTATGTATTATAATATATATTTTCCTATTATCAGCGACTCTCCAGTAGTTCTTGATATGATAGTTGGAGCGTTCTATAGATTGTTTTTTGCAGCATATAGGAAAACAAGATACATTTTCTATGAATTTCATTTGGAGATAGTAAACATGATATTACAATGATTACTAAAAATGAGGCTTGGGTGTGAGAGGACTAAGGACTGTCCCGGCTTCAGTTTTCCCTCTGCCACTGAGCCCAGTGAGTTTCCTCTTTTTTCCCCCTCTCACCCCATTTTGTCTGTGGCTCTCCTCCCCTGCTCTCGCCTTGAAAGCACAGACTTGGCTCAGGTAAATCTCACATGTCATCATGCTTCCTCTGCGCTTCCCTTCCCGTTTATTTTGGCCCCAGTCAAGGTGCAAGATATTGGTATCTGAGGCTCAGCTCAACTGATGGATTTCCCATCTCACAGCTGAGCAGTAAAGGAATGGGCTTCTTTCACGAGTAGAGAACCTGGGTATTAGATAAGGAACAGCTTCTCTTGAGGCCTCCCTACCACAGCCTGGAGCTGTGCAGTCCACTCTCCTGTTGGCATATTTTCTTTGATGAAGCAGCACTGTCTTTGAATTACTGGTAGGCTGGGAAAGAGGATGAAGCATTGCACACTGCTTCTTCTTGCACAAAGCATCTTA
The DNA here is from genome assembly GCA_004027715.1 of Plecturocebus donacophilus. NCBI lineage: Eukaryota > Metazoa > Chordata > Mammalia > Primates > Pitheciidae > Plecturocebus > Plecturocebus donacophilus. The sequence goes on from PVKP010007074.1 coordinate 20,543, forward strand.
ATTATAATTATTGTCAGTATTATATCACTACCTTGCAAGATGAAGAGGGAAGGAAGGAACACTCGGCAATTTCACAGCATGCACAGGTTCCCTTAAATGAGGAGGGGGTTGCAGAGAGTAAAAGAGCAAGGAACAGATCCCTCAGCAGATTAAAAGGGGCCTTTGTAGTGGCTGCATCTGTACATTAAAATAAATCTCTCCCAGCACTAAAATAACATCTACATTCATTTGGGCCAGTGCCACATTCAGCATTTAAGAAATTTGACAAAACATTGCTTGAGCATGTTGAAGTTTGCCAGTTCAGAACAAAACAAGTAAGCTACCTCGGCCGCATGGAAATGGTTCTTCCAGTTCCCTACTTTCACTTATGACTCCCATTTTCCAGCTGCACTTGAAAGAAAAAAACTTTGCCCTTTTTTCGGGTGCCAACCACTTAGCATGGCCCTGAAATGCGCAGCAAATTGCCATTGGAGGTGGTAGACTTCAAGAGGAATCTTTTTCTTTTCCCCTAAAGGAAACTACTAGAGACTCTGCATGCCTGATGAAGCCTTTAATAGCTAGAGAAACATTATTTAGGGTGGCCCTCAGGTAGACTAGACATGAATAATGCCTCATAAAAGTAATTACTTCTACCCAGAGCATAGCATGCCAGATGAGCTTGGCAGGGGCCCAGTTTCCAGAAAGAATCACAGGCAAAAAAAATCTTCCATCAAGGAGCCTAAGGATGCATCTATCCATGGCAGAGACCACCGTCATGTCTGCGGAGCGTGCCCCTGCAAAACCAGTTCTGAACTTTTCTGAGATCCTGACCAATAATGTTAAGAGGTTTCTCAGGCTACTGTTGGCAACACAATTAGGCCTGAAGTAAGTGACAAATGCACTTGAGCATGCTGATGAGGTGCCCTGATTCCAGTGCTATCCCTTTGGCTATGGCGTCAATGAGGAGATGCACACAGGTTTAGAGCTGCAATGGTGGAGTGGGCCACTGAACCCAACCTGCTTATTTCATAAGCCAATAATGAACGGTCCAAAGAGGCTATCAACTTGCCTGACATCATTCATAGATGGCTAGAGCTAATCTGAACTCCAGCTGAGCTGGAATAATGGATCGTTATCCAGTTGTATCAGGTTAGTTGATTATGCGGTGGTGCTCATGGTGAAACCACTGCAGCAAGATGCTACCTTTGCCCATACTAGTTGAATGTACATATGCCCTTGAACTGCTCTTAGTAACCAAGTTAATTTTGTCAGCTGAGCATGCATGTCACCTTTTTTCAGCAGCAGCGACCCTTCCTCCTTACCCACACCCACAACATTTCCTTTGGGGAGCTGTCATGCCTCCAATTCCAGTCCATGTGGTTTGTGTAGGCTTAACCATCCAACCCCTAGGCATAGGGATGCATCTTACGCTCCAGTGATGGGCACTCCCCTAAACTACACCAAAGTGGTGGGCACTGACCTAAACTATATCCATGAGAACAAGCCCCAGGACCTTGAACTGAAACTTTTAGGAAAGAGGGGGTTTCTTTCCATTATCAATCTGCTCAGATAAATATTGAGGGCACTGGATGAGGAAGGTCTGCTTCAGAACAGGACTGACACAAAGAATAAAACAAGAGACTGAGAAACGGGATGATTTCAGCTGAGCCCCAGATCCAACTGTACCTGAAGCCAGTTGTAACTCTGGACTTTTTAGTTACATGAGACAATGAATTGCCAACTATCTCAAATAATCAAATAATCAACTTCCTTCAATTTACTGATTTTGTGTAAGCCGATTTGAGTTTGGTTGTTGTTGTCTGCACTAAACAGCTCCTGTCAGATGCAACTGCAGTCTAGGTTGGTAGGAGATGGGCAACTTATCTTCAGGTAAAGAGATCCATCACATAAACCTCTCCATGCAGACAGTCAAATACAATAGCTGACAACAGCATGGGCATGAAAGGCAAATCTGTGGCATGAATGGTGCCCTCCTCCACTTCATGTCAAGTGTCTCTCATGAAGCCTAGTGTTCCTTCCAAGGAGCTTCATCATCCTTCCAGCACAGCGTGCCTGGCAACCAAGACCATCATCCAGTAGTACCAGGTTAACTGATCATGCAGTGGTGCTCATGGTGAAACCATTGAAGCAAGATGCTACCTTTGCCCATACTAGCTAAATGGACATAGGCCCTTGAACTGCTCTTAGTAATCAAGTTCCAGACAACAAAGGTGGCAAACACATACATGCCCATGAAGGGCCTAGTTGCTAACCTCTTGGGAGCGTTTTAATTTCTAATGACAATTATCAAGAATCTCCCAGTTTTTAACTGAGGTAGGGTGTGAAATGATACAGTGAGAGAATTACTCATATGGATGGACTCTCAAGAGGTCACCTGGAAGGAACCTTGGGCTCACACCATCCATATTTTCCCAGGCAAAAAGTTTCCTATCTCATTTACTAGCCAAGTCAACCAGGGGAAAGTGGGCTGCAGGTGAGAAGATAAGTAGAAATAGAATGTTGTTGTAATTTGAGGTCATAGGAAGGTCGAGAAAACTTGATGGGTGATATATAACTGGACATCCGCACCTCCTCCTTAGTCTGCCCTATATTGCAGAAGAGAGGCCAAGACTGCATTTCCTGGAATCTCCCCCATGTATGATGCCAGATTAGCATTTGCCAATAAGGAGCTAGTGCTAGATTCAGAAGGCAGCAAAGAGACAGAGGCCATGTTGCTGTAGAGGCAGTTGCAGGCAAATTTGTTGGCAATTGTGAGGTTTGAAGCAATTCCCAAGTGAGTGCTAGAGAACCATTTACATGATGCTTCCTGACCCACATCCCCCAACACTGCAATGATTATAAAAGCTTCTAGTTCTCTTACGGCTAGTAACCAAGCCCTTAATATTTGGAATACATAGTGTAACTTCTGTTTCCAAGACCAAGTCCCAACTGATAGAGTCAGGGTCTCTTATATTCATGGGGTATAGTCAGAGCAAAAATTCTAGTTCCCTTAAGGGCTAGTATCCAAGCCCTGAGTATTTGCAATACATAGGGTAATTTCTGTTCCCAAGACCAAGTCCTAACTGATAGAGTCAGGACCTCTTATTTTCATGGGGTATAGCCAGAGCAAAAATTTCCTTCGCATGCTACTAAGTCTCCACTATCTCCATACTACAATCAGGTCTATTCACAGGGCACCAGGCCACTGTGGGGACATCTAGCACTCAAGATGTTGTGGATATATGCTGTTAACTCACAGACTCAACAGTATATGTTCCCCTGCAGGTACACAGGAGAATACTTCAGTGCCTCCTGCGAAGTCCTATCCTGCAGTGGCAGATGCCAGCTGAGACGACCTGGATCCTGGTATTCCTTTTCTTTCTCCCTGCTCAGCAAGTCCTAACTATAGCCTCTTATATATATTGTTTTCTATCTCTTAAGTTTATATTAGCACTGCTTGGAAGATTATTCCACCACCCTGTTTTTCTTTTCCTTGGTCTACCAAAAAAGTTAAGAGGAAGAATAGTAAAGGCAGGCTCATAATTAGAATCCAGTGCTCCCACTTACCAGCCGTGGAAGGGATTTAGGCAAGTTACTTATCCCCTCTCTGCTCAGTCTTTAAAATTATGATGATGAAAATTAGATCAAGCAGAGTGTCTGGCACACAGTAACAGCTCAATAATTGTTAGCTTTGGTATTACAGTATTTTCCTAGAATGGAAGAGCACTTTCATTATGGGGTTCCAGAAAAGATTAATGATGACGCGATTACTTGCCTAAGGCTCTCCAGGTAACTCTAATCATCTTAAATGTGCTATGGTCACAGGCAGATTAGTTTGTCATAGTGCTTAACTATTTTTATCGACACAGTGTTACAATTCCAGATAAAGAGCATTCACACTACAGCACCATGCCTTAAGAGTAATCTCAGTAATCTAAATCAGGGACTAAATGGTCCCATGATTTTTTTTTTTTTTTTTTTTTAAATAAACCGCATCTACTTCCAAAGTTGTATGTCTTACCTTTCATTTCTTCCATGGTTTCAAGTGTTTAAGAAAGGACTGGATTCTTTTCATCCAGTGGAGAAGAGAGTAAAGCAACGTGCTTTTCTGAGGTTGGGCAAAACACTAGCTCACCGCAGGTTTGCAGCCAGTTCCCATGAAAGGACAGCTCTCTTGTCATTATTTGGCATTTTGGAACAAGGAGTTGGTGCAAGCAAACCTGCTCTTCTTCGTTAAGTCAAACTTTCAGTTTTTCTCATCCACGGGAAGAGCTGTTTCTAAGAGGCTTTCTCATATCTCCTCTCCTTTCATTTTCCTCCCCTCTCTATAGTCTCTTCATCTAACAATGACTGAGGATCTTCTGTGTTGGGGACACAGTGAAGGATGTGACAGCTCAGGTGTTCCCTGAGCTAAAATCTCTGAAGGCACACAGATATTATGCAACTAATAACCATTGTGGTGTCTGAAGACACGTACAGTATGGTACAGAGGCTTAAGAGGGGGCACTCAACCAAGTCCTGGGGATCCGGGGAGAAATGCTTTTCATCTGCAGCCTGAAGCTAGGGGTGGGAAGGAAGCATTAACAGGCAAAGTGAGGGGCAGAGAGAGAACATGAGAAGCTGAGACACTGAGGTGGAAGGCCACAGAACTGAGAGGCTTTCAATACAGGCACATCAATGCATACTGCTTTTTATTTCTTTAGAAGCTTCCACTTCTATTTATGGCATCTTAGTACCAAGGAAATGTGATAATAAGACAGGATATTTGTTTTCCTACTGTTTGGAAAGAGCTAGGCGATTAAGGGTGGCAAAGAACCCTTGTGAGGAGCAGAAGCCGGTGCAGAGGTCGAGCCCACTCCTTCATTCCAATGAGGATGGCCCCCACCATCTACCACCCTACCTACACCTGGCATTATCCCAGCTTTGCTGCATTGCCCACTGACTACCTGGCAGAAGTAACTTCTCTGTATGCTGCAAACCCTGTCTGGTCCCTGCCTAATTCCCAATATACAATGCCCCAGAACACCTATATCTTGAGAAAAGCAAGGGTGCCCATAGACACCTAATGAGGTAGTGACAGGAAACCATTGTCAAATCTGCACTTGGTGGCAATGATGACTGTGCTGGATAAGCTTGAGATTCCATTGGGTGGGCTGAGAGGCAGCGACACTAAAGTTTGAAGAACTTAAATAGCTTGCCCCAGGTTATGGTGCTAATAAATGGGAGGGCATGGAGCGAAGTCCAGGCCTTCTCAAAGCCTGTGTTTCCTATAGGTGGACACCTAAAAGGCATTGTTCTTGCTCTGGAGACATTCACAGGTACCTAGGGAAAAAGAGGTGGGCTGCATGCAGGAGAGAGAGGTCAAAAAAGAGATGGCATTTGAAGACAGGGACAACTGGCCCTACTTGGCCACTTTCAAGACCAAGAGACTACGGAGTCAGGATTGGAGAGTCGGATCCCCTGGTAATTCTAATCACCGCCACAGACAGACTGGAGGGCACAATACTAGCAGGTATCAATACCATGTATTCTGCTGCACAGGCCACAGATACCATCTCACATATTCCTGAAAAAGTGCTGATGTTCAGATGAGGTAGGGATGCGGGCTGAACTGGGAAAATGAAAACACACATGCTGACTGATGGGACTTCCTAATCTGCCTTTCCCTGCCCACGGGACAAAAAAGCTTACATCCCCCAAACAAGCCCCAGAATTACTGTCATCTTCCCCATTCTCCGATTTGGCTGAGTTTCCATTGATTTATCCAATAGAAAAGTCTGTTTGTGAAACTTTCAATCTGCATTTTAGTGCCTTACTCTTAAATGGGAACTAGGCTACAGATATTTGGGGAGAGCCTTCATCTTGAAAAAGAAAGGAAAACTAATAGACAAATAAACGAGTTAGTGTTACAGCACAGACAGCAAACACACACACCCAGCTCTAACTATAGTCAACATACTCAGAGATAAAAGAAGTCATCGTGTCTTTGAAACAAGAAAAGGCTGCTATAAAAAGTAACTCTGGGAAATTTAAAATAAAGCAGTCAAAATATGAGAATGAATTTAAAAGTAGAAAGACACTTTGGGAGGCCGAGGTGGGCAGATCACGAGGTCAGGAGATCGAGACCATCCTGGACAACATGGTGAAACCCCGTCTCTACTAAAAATACAGGAAAATTAGCTGGGCGTGGTGGCGCATGCCTGTAGTCCCAGCTACTCAGGAGGCTGAGGCAGAAGAATTGCTTGAACCCAGGAAGCGGAGGTTGCAGTGAGCCAAGGTCACGCCACTGCACTCCAGCCTGGCGTCTGGTGACGGAGTGAGCCTCTGCCTCAAAAAAAAAAAAAAAAAAATAGAAAGATGCACATTGGGAATAGAAAACCTGGCAGATAACAAAACAAAAAGACCTGGGAAATAATCTAAGAAAGTTTCCTAGAACAGAAGGATATGTACTTCTTTAAAAAAAAAAAAAAAAAGCCTATAGCACCCAGTATTCCCAGGTGGTCTCCCATCCAAGTACTAACCAGGCCAGACCCTGCTTAGCTTCACAAGATGAGATGAGATTGGGTGTGTTCAGGGTGGTATGGCCATAGACAAGGATATGTACTTCTAAAGTAAAAGAGTTTACAAGTCCTCAGTGCAATGAATGAAGTGGATTCACAACAATGAACATGCAGAAAGCTTCTAGGGTGGAGGTTGGGCAAACCCGTTCCTACCAAAGGATGTGGAAATGGTATGACATCAGACTTTCTAAACAACACCAGAAGTCAAAAGAAAATGGAGCAATGCCTTCAAAATTCTGAGGAAAAATGATTTTCAACCAGGAATTCTATGTCTAGTCAAATGATTAGCAAATGAAGGCATGGAATCAAGACATTTTCAGAGTTACAAGGTCTGAAGAAATTTTACCATCCTTTCTTAGTAAACTACTGAAAAATGTTCAACACCAAAATGAGAAATTAAGTCTAAAATAGGAAGGCATGAGGGTTTAGGAGAAACTGGGATATGAGAAAGGAAAATAGGGAAGAGAAATCTTAGGTGCCCACAAGCCCAGCAGACCGAGAGAGCTATTAGTCCAGACTGAAACAGGATGACACAAAGAGAAAGTTCTCACCAAAGCAAGATGAAATAGGCAGAAATACCAAACATTTAGAAATTAGTAATAATAGATATTTGAGATATCTGATGAAACACATGGGGGAAAATGTGAGATGGGTGGAAGGAAAACTAAACAGTAAGAAGACAAGGGGATTTTTCTAACCCAGGGAAAAATATCATAAAAAAGAAAACATATACCATACTATTAACACAATAGAAAATGTATATAGATTGTCCTAATAATATAATCACTGACTAATTAATCACAATGAAATAGGCATACAGCCATGCTGGTGGAATAGGGAGAGGGCAGGAAAAACTGGTGTAAAGAGTCCAAAGCACCATGTATTAAAGGAAGTAAATATACAATGTCTAAAATTAACTAAAAAACAGCAATCCTTACTTGCCAGTGAAAAGTAGAAACACTAAGAGAGTTGGAAGTGGTGGCCTCTAGGAAGTGAGACTAGGGGTTGGGAATGATAGATCAAGGCATGATTTTTTTTATTTTTTCTAAAAGAAACCCAAAACACTATTATCTTTTTTTTTTTTTTTTTTAAGAGAGAATATGTTGTTATTGCCTGGGCTGGGAGTGCAGTGGCATGATCATAGCCCACTGTAGCCTTGAACTCCTGGGTTCAAGTGATACTTTCCCCTCCGCCTCCCTAGTAGCTGGGACTACAGTCACCTGCTACCATACCTGGCTAATTTTTATTTTTTCAGATGGAGTCTTGCTATGTTGCCCAGGCTGGTTTTAAACTCCTGTCCTCAAGCGATCCTCCTGCCTCAGCCTCCCAAGTTGCTGGGATTACAGTCGTGAGCCACTACGCCTGGCTCCTGCTTTTTTTTCTTTTTAAAACATCTTTAGCACAACTTAGGTTTTAGAAATTGCATTCATATATTACTTTGCTATAAAACCAAACTTAGAAATACAGATGCATTAAGAGTAACAGATAATCAGTAGATTCAAGGTCCTGGCACCAAGATTCAGGCCTGAAACTATTTCCTTCTTTGCTTATTCCTCCCTCCACCCAAATCAGAAGGTGTGCATGCACCCGTGGAGGCTGCTGCCACTGTGAAAGGGGATGGCAGAACCCAGGGGAGAGGTCAGTCCCTACTTCCTGGGCCAGAGTCTGAATCTTTGAGCTTTGACTGACTCTACCTGTCCAGAAGGGGAGTCTCAGCCACGTTGAGAACTTCAGGGGACCATGGGCTGGTATAAAAAGCACTGACACACCTGTGCAGAGACACATGGTTGTATTACCGTGCTGCTGTAGAAGTCATTCTAAGATACTCTGGGGTGCCATGGCTAAGGTACAAAGGATTGCCAGGCTCTAGCCAATATTTGCTTGGTAAACCCTATTTGAAGTTCCTACGTGACTGAGGATGCATTTTTGCAAGAAGAAACCTGATCCCCAAAATACCACTTGTGATCATCTCTGGATGGAATGATTTTCAAATAAATCAAGTAGGTTTACTGAAAGGCAGCTGTCTTTGCCATTTCACCAGGTTGAAGTTTATCCCATGGTGTGCAGTTTCCATTTTTACTACAGCCGAGACAGGTGCAAACAGGGCTGCAGAACTGTGTAGCAGGGAGGAGGCCGATGCACGCCCCTGAAACGTCTGCCCAGACCCAAGGGACTCACCCTAGCCCTTGACGTAATATCCCTTCCTCTAGAGGCCAAAGGCATCCATGCCAACCCTCGCGGTTAGAATTCTACCAAGATCCCATTAGCCAGAAGAAATTATTACTTTAATAAAACTTAAACTTGTAACATCCCACAAACCATTAAATATTATGGGTTGTCTTGTCACAAAAGACAATGAAAACAATATGGGGCATTGTGCAGGGAGCAATGATAGATACTGAAAAATCCAAATGTCCTCAAGACTTTATTTACTGCTCACCCACATAATCCCGGCATTATAAAAATGATGAACAATGAATGGAGGGGGAAGAAAACAACAGATGAAACTGGAGTCTTAAAGCCCTATCCCTGGGCCAATAAGTAGTTTGAAAATAGTGTCCGTCAGGATCCATATGTTTTCTGCATGTGTAAGAATACTCTCACACAGGGGGCTTACTTCATAACTGAGATTCTTTTTCATTTAATTCAGTCATATTAGATTATGGGGCTGATTATGATCATATCCACAAATCAGTATTTTAACAGAGTTTCCATGGAAACACTATATGCCCCTGTTTTTTAACTTTTTGGACAAGGCTTTGCCTGTTTAACAACTTGAACAAGTTTGACGAGGACAACATGTTTTGTTTAAGTTACATTAACTGGGGCCAATATTTCCTAATTGCATTACCAGGAGAAACATTCACGGCATTACTCGTACCATGGAAAACCTCCTCTAGCCCAGCGTTCGATTTGCTTTAATCACTGGAGAACAGGAAACATACCAGGATTGCCTCGTCTTATCAAGTTTTAAATGTGTTAACTGTTTTTAAATCTATGAAGTAATCTGACTTATTAAATGACAAAGTTAGTCTTGTTAAGAGGACCGGCATTTATGGCTATAACCATTTATTTTTCACCATGCAAATGTACAGATACCTTTGGCTCCCCGCTAGGGAGGTGAACTCATTGTTCATAAACATATGCCCTTTTTTGCATGTGCATTTCAGGAAAATTCCACCAAAAAAGCCTCCTTCCCCTGCAAAAATAAAGTGGATAATACGAAGAACAGAATAAATGTAAAAGGAATGTCCAGAGTACAAAGAGTTTTCATAAAACAACCGTTTTTTTTTTTTCTTTTGCAGGAGGGGGTGTGTGGGGGGAGTAGGAGGTTCTTTTTGGTCCTTTTAGGCATTCACACTCAGAAAACCAGAGATGGTTACTTCCAATTGTGATAATTTGGGAGTAGCTTATAGCAAGGTTTTTGAAAATGCTGTATTATATAAAGACATGGGTAGGGGGCTTTATGGACTGGTGTCAGAGTTCACCCCGACAGCAAATAAAACATGGCCCGAAGCTCTGTGAGATGTCTGTGTCTGAAATGCTGGTGGAGCTTAATAAAGTATCAGTGAGGAATAGTTTAATTTTACAGCATTAGGCACTGAGGCAGTAATTTGAGTGGGGTGAGCTGTATTTTAATACATCAAAGTATACTATACTACAGGGAAGTTGAATATATTTTCAAAAGACAGTTGCTCCCTATTCAGAATTACTTGACTCAAAAACCTTCCTTTCTGAAGCAGGATAAGTAGGAAACAGTTGCAGTCTCCCAAGAGCTACCCATCTTACTTTTAAAACTATGCATATATCTCAAAAGTTAGCTAATCTGTCTCCAGGCAAATGCTTCTTACTGGGGGTCTGGGGCTGGGGACTGAGACTAGACACCAACGTGGTGAGTGTGTGGTTCTCTCTGACAGCAGAAGGTTGAGCTGTCCAGTGGGAAGGCTGTGAGGTCAGCTCCACCTTCTCCATCTTCCGCCCCTCTTTCTGAGATGCTCATCTGCTCACATGGGAGTCTTAGAGGCATCCTGTGTTCTGCATTATGACCTAGAATTCCAGCATGAGAAGGGAGCAGTCATTCCACTTCCACTTTCTTCCAGGGCATGCTCCATCTTGAGACTCTGGATGCTGTAAACCAAGCCTAGCCCAGCAGCTTTTGTTCATGTCATTGCCCAAACAATCGTGTGGGCCGAGGGCCAAGAGCAGGCCCACAAAATGCCATGCTTCTCCCGCTACTGGTCTATAGATCAAAGGGAGTTCTCTCCTCCTGCCCAGCAATGAAGAGAGGGTGGGCCTGCAGGGGCAGCTTCTGAATAGGGAAATAGCCATGACAAATGTGTCCCAGATCTGACTGATAGCTCTCTTCTGGGGGATGGACCAGATTAGCGCTAACTCTCTGCACAAAACGCTTTGCTTTCCCTACCCCTGGCCACAGCAGACAGACAGCAGGCTTCCCTCTTTTCCCTGTGGTCCTTGACCCCTTGAAGCAATGGGCAACGGAAACCTACAAGGGTGAATGCCTTGGCCCTTCTTTTGCTTTTCTCCACATGCGAGGGGAAGGCAAAGAATAAGATGAGATAAAAACGCAGAGTAGTTCAAAGGCTTTGAAGTCAGGTTCAAGTCCCAACTCTGCCCTCTTAGAAATTGGGTCTCAGACAAGCAAGCCAGTCTCATCGAGTTTCAGTTTTCTCTTTAGTAAGATGTCGAAGATGATAGTTCCTACCCTGGAATAGTGGAGAAATAACATGATCATTTCCAGGCAAGCACCCTGTGTCTGAGACCTTCTGGAATGTTCTAAGAGTTTCAGATGTTGGGATTCAGCCTTGAGAATTTAGAGATGCACTGTGTCCAACAAATTGGATTTCTTGACAGCGGAAAAGCTAACCAAATAATAAGCTGCTAAATAACAGTGCCTCATTGTCCCAAATAGAGGTGGCATCAGAGTTTTCTCTTGGCCCAGTTTGTCGCCTAATGCGGGCTACCCCGGTCAGATCAACTTCCTTTGGACTCAGCACTTCATTTCTGCAGGCCAAGGCACACGCACTCCTGGCCCAGTTGCGCCGAAAAGCATATCCACTGCCCACGACACACTAATGGGGATCGGCCGTGTGCCCAAACTCAACCCCAACTTTTCTAGAATCACATTTCTAGCGCAAGCCATGGGTTTCCTGTGCAAAGACACAGATATAAGCACTTTTTCAACATGCTCTAAACTTCTGTGTTTCACTTGAAAGGCAATTTACAAAATAAAAACTTATTTTTATCCCTGTAGAAAAATCGCCATGGTCAGGGGACAAGGAGAAGACACCAAGTGTACATCAAGATATAGAATTTGGGAATGGGGGGCAGTAAGGGGGTTTGGTCAACAGCTTCCTAGGGCATGATTCAAATTTTCCCCTCAGCAAAATGGCATTTGGCTTTGTGTTATATACTTCAGGGGCATTTGAGCTAGTCAAATGACAAGGATCTGTACTACAGGAACACCAACTAGGATGAGGTTAGCATGGTGCCACCAGTTGGCTATCTAATACTGTCTGCTTCAAGCACTGGACTGGAAACGATTCTGAAGTGACAAATGGGCCCATGGGCTGCTCAGCAAGGCTGCCATGAGGCCACAGAGCAGCTGGTTGCAGGACACGAACACTCATTCGCCACTTCTGGTCCCATGGAGTGTCTGCCTCTGCACTAACATATACAGAAATGCATAAGAGGAAATGTTATGTCCCAGCCAGGAAGCCTCAGAGCTGCAGCACGACTAGCTCCTCCTTGACTGCACTGGACTCAGGAACTGGTGCGGTGAGGATGCTACTCTTCCATGCTGCCGCCCTCACATATATGCAGAAAGGATTTGCCCACAACTGCAAACTCTACATCCAAGCTCAGGATCTGAGAAACGTGTATGGGGATTTCATAACGCTTGTGACATCAACATCCTCTCTACCTCCTCCAAGAAGCACACAGAAGACAGCAAGGGACATTTCTCTGGTTACGGTCAGTTGGTGAAGCTGCCAAAGAATACCACTTCTGAATGACAATGCCACCCAAAGCACATCGCAAGGTACACTGCAGGGCTCTAATCCCGACCTGAAGAGCAAACAGTGGTAGTCTTGCAAAAGTGTGTGTGTGTGAGACAAGGCTCTTCAGCATTAATAATAAAGTGATTGGGAGATGAGGTCGGGGACAGCAACCAGTCTCTCACTCCTTCTCCAGCACCTGCTTGCCCAAGCTACTCCCTTGCCCTCTGTGCTGTGACCATGCCCACCTTCTGCTAGTCCCTAAGGTGCTGTGCCATCTCACTAGCCTTTCAGCATCACACACACCATGCCTTTTACCTGGAATGGCCCTCATCCCCTTTCCTCTCTACAGTAAATTCTAGCCCGTATTTCAGGTTTCAGCCTGGTTATAATATCCACTGGGATGCCTGTCCTAACCTCCCAGACTGAATTGCCAGACTGTATTCTCTTATAGAACCATGTACCTCTTCTTCCTTACACTTTTAGTGCTGTACTTTTCATATACAGTTGACCCTTGCACAACACGAGTTTGAAATGCACAGGTCCACCAATACACAGATTGGAAAATACATAACTTACGGAACGTGAAACCTGGACACTTGGAGGGTCGACTTTTCCTACAAGTAGTTTCCACAGGCCAGCTGCAGGACTGGAGCAGGCACAGATTTTGGTATACATGGGGGTGCTGGAACCAATCCCCCTCATATACTGAGGGATGACTGTGTTTGCAGAGTGGTGTAATGAATTTCTGTCCCCTTTCCACGTTGTAGGGGCCATTTGGACTGCAGGTCCATTCATTGAGCTGTGTCTTATTTTGATGCCCATGATACTCCTGAACAGAGCTTTGGAGGTGGAGAACACTCAGTAGATGCTTCTTTCACAAAGAAAGAATACACAACAAAGGGGTCCAGAATGAGAGTCCCTCAAGCACATCTTATTTTTATATGAGGGTGTTTTCATCTTCAGAAGTAGGAAAGCACCAGAAATAGAGAAACGCCAGTCTCTAAGGGGTGAGCACAACATGGGCCCCGCTCACACGCAGCAAATCTAACCACCTTAGCACTTCCTCACACACAGCGGCACTCAGCTGCCTCTCCAAATGCCTCCGTGGTGGGAGCGATTGGAGGTCACGAGCAGGAACTTACAAGCATCAGCTGTAGCAGTGAGAGCCCTACGCAGAGTTTATTTTCTCCTCAGCCCTCATTAGAATCACAAATGAAATGTTGACAACACATGAAGGAGCTTGCTTGTTGAACACAAATGTTTCCACTCCTATCAACCTCAAAACTCTGATAGTCATGCTTCATGATGAAAGCTAAGCAGCCCTGGGGAGATGACTACATGCTTTATCTAATTATGCAAGGATGGGAAAGAGGGCCTCCTACCAGCCACGGCCAGTGACGGGCTGACGGGGGGCAAGGTCCACAGGGAAGCCTTAAAACAATCAGAGCACAAGCATGGAGTAGGTAGCCTAATATGGGACTTTTGAATTAAAAGCAAAGATGAGAACATCACTATTGCACCAGAAGGGGAAGTTGCCCATTATAAACCTGAATGCAGGCTGCAGCAAAGTCAAGGCAGGGCCTTTATTTTGCTAACAAACATCCCACATGAAAGTTGTAGCTGCATGATACTAACAACCAACTTTCCTTTGTTTGTGGAGCCATTTTGATGACAAGCAGAGATACGTAGAGCACATACTCACTGAGACTGCAGTTGATTCTAGGCACACACACAAAGGCTTTGTAATATGAAAAGATGGGGAGCTCTGTCCATGGGCAGAATACTCCTTTGCATCTAACTTGCCTGTTCTAGGGCCAAGCAGATTAGTTCAAGCAAATACAATCTAAGTGCCTAGCTGATACCTATAGAAACAATAATAGAAGATACTAGCCAATGTATACTTTGTGCAAAGGCATTTTTTTGCTATGATTCTCGTGATAAACTGTTTAACCCTTTCCATAAATCTGCAAGCTGGGTTCTTTGCACAGATGACAAAGCTGAAGATCAGAGAGGTTGAGTAACTCATTTAAGGTCACACAGCCAGTAAATGTTGGAGGCAGCATTTGAGCCTAGATGGTTTAAATCTAGATTCCACATGTTTAGCAGGAATACTGTTCTAAAATGAAACGATTGGACTCACAAGGGGGATTCCTAAAGTTCAAGATGTATAATGTGGGTTACGATCTAAGTCCTGCTTAAGACAAACTGTGTTTTCCAGAGCATTTTCAAGCTATGTATATATCAAAGAACTTATATAGAGCAAACCTTAAAGAGAGAAAAGCATAACAGACTTGTTATTGCTTCATGATATACATACAGTAAGCTCTAATTTAAAAATCTGAAACATGCATTGTAATCTGTTACAGAAACTGAACTATCAGGTTATAGTAAAAGTACAAAAGCAAATAAAAATCCACCAATGAGAACTGCCCAAAACACTGATTTTATGTGTTAACATGAGCAAACAATCAAACATGAGCATGAATTTGAATCCAATTTATATTCTTGGGGCACAAAGGTAGCCAATCAAAAGATCTAAGTAAAACAACGTGTTGGTGCGAGGCTTTGGCCAGGCTTCCTAAGCTGCCATGTTTCTTGATTCTTTTGTTTCTTTCATTAACTTTATGGCAACCAGCATCTGCCTATGTTTATTCCACCAGCCGCATGAGCTCACTAATTACCTTTAATCATACTTATCTGAAATGCATCTTTATCTTCACATATGTCCTGTGTGCAGGAAAACTGAATGCTGGAAAGCTGATGTTGGGAAAATACTGGAATGGGAAGTCTGTATTTCCTCTAGCCCTGACAGTGTAGGGAGGATTAACCCCCAAAATGCATCTAAGTCTACCTCTGCCACCATCTGAAGTTCCCCAGCAAGGACTTCTAAGAACTGGTTCCCTGAGGGTTGGACAGTGTCGGGGAAGTCCTACCTTGTTCAAACAAAATCACGTGTAGTCTTCCTTCCTGGATAACAAGTTCCAGGTGATGAGAAAACTGCTAAATAGCACCCTCCAGACTTGGGTGTTGTGGCTCACACCTGTAATCCCAGCGTTTTGGGAGGCCAAGGTGGGCGGATCACCTGAGGTCAGGAGTTCGAGACCAGCCTGGTCAACATGGTGAAACCCCTGTCTTTACTAAAAAATAAATACAGAAATTAGCAGGGTGGGGTGGTGAATGCCTGTAGTCCCAGCTACTCAAGAGGCTGAGGCACGAGAATCGCTTGAACCCAGGAGACAGAAGTTGCAGTGAGCTGAGATTGTGCCACTGCACTCCAGCCAGGCAACAGAGTGACGCTCTGTCTCAAAACAAAACAAAACAGACTGGTAAGTTCTTTGAAGACCAGGAACCAGTATGTTATGTCTTTTTTGGTCCACACAGAACCTGGCTAAGTCTTTGGCTATGTGGACATGTGGATGCTGAAAATAAACATTTCCTTAGCTTTAGGGAGGCTGGAGGCATACATTTCAAACCCCTACTCCACTAATTTTATCAGGTAACTCAAGGCCTGCTAAAGGGTGTTCAAACTCCACCGACATTCATATGCAGTAAACTGAATAACCCAGGCATCCCTTGAACCTGAATTCTTACCTTAACAAAAGGGCAAGAACAAACAAGGGGATGAACATATCCTCCCCACTTTCTTAATAGAGAAAAACATAAGGCAGCCTTGGTTCTCCACTGAACTGCTCAAGAGGGAACTATGTTCTCACCTTCTGAGTCAGAACTTCCAGATAATTAAATTTACATCTTAATGTCAAAAGAATGGATTGTATAAAAAATGATCTTGGGGTACAAAATGAATAAAACTATAGGTTCCCTGAATATTGTACCAAACATTCATACTCACAATCCATGTGTTTGCAACAAATACGCTGGAAATCTTGGGCAAATTACTTACCTTCTCTGTCCCTGTTCTGTAATTTATCTTCAAACAGTAACGTCTTGGACGAGTGCGGTGGTTCATGCCTTAATCCCAGCACTTTGGCTGGCCAAGGCGGGTGGACCCTTGTCTCTACTAAACAAAACCCCGTCTCTACTAAAAAGACAAAATAATTAGCTGGGCGTAGTGGCGCATGCCTGTAATCCCAGCTACTCTAGAGGAGACTGAGGCAGGAGAATTGCTTTAACCTGGGAAGTAGAGGTTGTGGCGAGCCGAGATCGTGCCACTGCACTCTAGCCTGGGCAATAGAGTGAGACTTGGTTTCAAAAAAAAAAAAAAAAATGTAATAGTAACATCTTCATTCATTCATTTACTTGGTAAAGCAACTATGTGGGTTTGTAGAATGTATAGGAAACAAAGAGGTCATTTGAAACTTAAAGCCTAGTGAGTTGTTGTCACTTTAAAGTGAGATTATGCAAATAACATGTGGAGGCAGAAACTGCTACGATCTCCAACAGCTGCGTCTCCTCTTCCAAGACACGCTGCAGACATTTCCCAGCCTCTCTTGCCGTTAGACATGGTCATGTGATTTAATTCTGGCTAATGGAATGTGAACAGAAGTGGTAAGTACCTTTTCCAACTGATGGAGAGGGCTCTGAGAACCAAGAGGTCACAGCCACAAGACGGACGGACCCAGGGTCCCTGAATGACAGCAAGGAGCCCAGGCCTCTGTCAACCTGAACTAGACTGTGATCAGAGCAATAAATGAGTTATTCTGTTAAACCACTGAGACTTGGATGTTATTTATTAAAATAGCATAATTTTAATACAAACTATTAGCAATTTCTGGCCCATTGTAAGCACTAAATACATGATTGTTAGGATTGTCATTTTAAAATATATCCCTAGTTTTCTCTGTTTCTTATTTCGATATGTCTTATAGGATCATAAATCCAAAGGTAGAGGTCCAGGAAGAAAGAAAGAAGGAAGGAAGGGAGGGAGGGAGAGAAGGAAGGAAGGAAGGAAAAAGGGAGGGGAAGAAGGAAAGAAGAAAGGAAGAAGGAACAATATTGAAACTTTAAAACAGCCCTGAATAAACTGTGTACCTGGGTGCCATCTGGTCATCCACAATTCCTAGGAAACTATTTTCACTATTATCCACCTCCTCCAATGACAAACTTTCTTCCTAACCAAATGGAACTTCTGCATGGATTTGTGGTGCCGAGGGCCTCCTCCCCACTATTTCCGGCTGCAGCTGTCACTAGGCCTGGCTGCCTTCCCCGGCATTAGATCACCACAGCACGTGGTTTGGATGGGGAGCCTGTTGACAGGGAAGGAGGAGCACGTGGCCATGACTTTACCAAGGCAGACCTTACAACTGGGAGAAATGCTCATATTTGTCATGAGGGCTCATCACATGCAGAGACCCCTTGTCAGAGAAAGACAGATGTCACCTTCGGGGCTAATCTTCTTGGTGACTGAGGAGGCAAACTCTAGGCATGCTATATTTACACAGATAACTCGACTAGTCACTGGAAGATGAGACATCTTAAATATTCTAGTAAAGGAAATGTGCCTCTACTTGCTTCTTAGACATAATGTTTTTTTCACATATCATTTATTGACTTTCCATTATTGTAGGTAAAGATTTTTCTTTTTTTTCCCTCCCCATCCCCACTGTCCCTCCCCTAGGCCCCCACCTCCAACAGACCAGTGTGTGATGCTCCCCTCCCTGTGTCCATGTGTTCTCATTGTTCAACACCCACCTATGAGTGAGAACATGTGGTGTTTGGTTTTCTGTTCTTGTGTCAGTTTGCTGAGAATGATGGTTTCCAGATTCATCCATATCCCTACAAAAGTCATGAACTGATCCTTTTTTATGGCTGTGTAGTATTCCATGGTGTATATGTGCCACATATTCTTTATCCAGTCTATCACTGATGGGCTTGGGTTGGTTCCAAGTCTTTACTATTGTAAGCAGTGCTACAGTGAACAGATGTGTGCATGTGCTTAGACATACTTCTTGTTGTGGTGGGTTGAATATACAGAAGTATAAGCAGAAAGTTTATTTTCCCCTCTTTTTCTTTAGTCTCCCCTCCAAGTAATCAGTATTATCAGTTTGGTGGCTGATCTTCCCCACTTATTCCATTTTCAGACAAAGCAATGCATATTTATAGGGTTAATTCCT
This sequence comes from Plecturocebus donacophilus, assembly GCA_004027715.1. Taxonomy (NCBI): domain Eukaryota; kingdom Metazoa; phylum Chordata; class Mammalia; order Primates; family Pitheciidae; genus Plecturocebus; species Plecturocebus donacophilus. The sequence goes on from PVKP010007074.1 coordinate 39,170, forward strand.
CCATCTGTAACACTTTTTTGAATATAAATGGGATTATACAATATGCTTTCTATTCAAATTGCTTTATTTTGTCTCACATTTTATTATAAATATTATTCTAGATGGGTATATTTAGTTCTAACTTATTCTTTTTGTTTTGTTTTTGTTTTTTGTTTTTTGTTTTTGTTTTGAGAAAGGGTCTCACTCTGTTGCCCAGGCTGGAATGTAGTGGCGTGATCTCGGCTCACTGCAGCCTTGATCTCTTGGGCTTGGGTGATCCTCCTAACTCAGCCTCCTGGTTAGCTCAGATGTGCTCACCACCACACCAGGCTAATTTTTTGTAATTTTGGTAGAGATGATGTTGCCCAGGTTGGCTTCAAACTCCTGGACTCAAGTGATCCACTCATCTCAGCCTCCCAAAGTGCTAGCATTACAAGCATGAACCACTGAGTCTGGCTTTTATTCTTTTTAAATACCTGTATAATATTGCCTGGGAGAAAGAGCTATTACATGCTGGATTTCAAGACATTCTCAATTTTCTTCCAGGGCTAATAATCATTGATTTTTTATTCCAGGGAAATTAAATGGTAAGTAGACTGACAGATTAGAAAACATTCTGGCTTAAAAAGGGAAAAAGAGTTATGTCTTAGAAGTCTAGAAATTCTTGAAATCTCAGTGTGATGATAAACACAATTTTACTCTAAGGGTGCATCTGAAACTAGCTCCCAAGTGGGAAACTGGGGTCCTGCTAAGTCTTGGGACTAGGAGCCCCTCAGTGCAGTTCCCCTCTTAAGGCAGTGGCTCTGGCCTGAGCTGATGCTCAGTATCTCCCTTGGTTCCTCTTTTTGTGAGCATGGCTCTCTTGCCACCTCTTGGATTTGCTCACCAAGGGAGGGAGAGAGGGAGAAGGTGCTGCCCAGCATTAGCATGCATATCACACACCCTCCCTTTGTTCTCTTGGCTGAGGTCAGATGGAATAAATCAATCTGCCTTCACATCCAAGTATCCAGGGGGGCAGTCCAGTCCATGTGTGCATTGTCCACCTTTTAACCCCCAACTGGGATCAACATGAGTAAAAGAGAACCAAAAAAACTCTTGGGCAGTAAGCAGATGTTCCCAGGAACCCTTCGGCTCTGGGAGTTCTCTACGAGTTCCCCGGCATATGCATTTTAGGTGGGAGCAGCCAGCTCAGACTCTTTGAGGTCTACAAATTCATGCTGCTAACAGGAGATGCCACTTTGTTTTTTGTTTTGTTTTTAGAAGGAGTCTCACTCTGTTGCCCAGGCTGGAGTGCATGGCAAGATCTCCGCTCACTGCAACTTCTGCCTCCTGGGTTCAAGCAATTCTCCTGCCTCCAAGCAATTCTCCTGCCTCAGCCTCCTGAGTAGCTGGGATGACAGGTGCCCACCACCAGGCCCGGCTAATTTTTGTATTATAGTAGAGATGGGCTTTCACCTTGTTGGCCACGCTGGTCTCAAACTCCTGACCTCAATTGATCCACCTGCCTCAGCCTCCAAAGTATTGGCATTACAGGTGTGAGCCACCGTGCTTGGCTGAGATGCCACTTTGGATCACTTGCTCTACTAGATATGTGCTAGGCACTTAGGTATCACTTGATCCTCCCTTCCTCCTGCGAGGTAGGTATTATCTACATTCTATAGATAGGATACTGATGCTCAGAGAGCCTGAGACTTTCTTAGGACCACACAGCTTTAGGGAATAAGCCCCATGAAAGTCTGCTTCTTCACTTAGCCTGACAGCCTGGCTTTAACCAGAAGTGTCCTTGACTGCCTTTGGTTCTCTGCCAGGGTCTTGACCTCCAACATCCAATTCAGCTGTCAACAGATTCATCTTTTTCAGGCCTCCAAGCCTATAGACACAGACTAATAGCTCCACAATAATCTACTGAGGTAGTTAAATTCTCTGTCTGTCCAAGCCCCTTAAAGTTGGTAACTGCACGGCGTTTCAAGCCAATTTATGCCTTTTGACCAGAATAACAAGGTTCTGGACATAAATCTTAAAGATCATCTTACCCAACCCCCTCATTTCATAGATGAGGCAACAGGAGAGTGAATATGTTTGTCTGGGTGGTGGGAGTTGGGGTGGGTGACAGGTGGGATGGTGGACTAGTGAGAGCAGTGGCCAGAGGATGGGATAACCAGAGTTTGCACATTACAGCCTGTGGGCCAATCCATACCTCTACCTGTTTTTGTAAATAAAGTTTTATTGGAATGCAGGCACACCCATTGATTTATGTATTGTCTTTGGCTGTTTCCAAACTATAACAGCAGAGTCCAATAATTGCAACGCAGATAGATGGCCCTTAAGGTCTAAAATCTTTACTATCTGGCCTTCACAAAAGAATGTTTCTGCCCCAGGGAAAGAGAGAGGCACACAGGTAGATATGAGTTATTAGTAACTTTCTAGTTCTTAGAGGGAGCGTTAAGTTCACAAGTGTTTGTTGTGTTATGATGAATTAATGATTGAATGCTAACATGGGCCATTGATGGTTATGTATTATTAGGAAATTATTATCATTAAATTCTGTGCACCTGAAACATGTAGATAGCTAGGAGGAGGGATTGGAAGGAAGGAGGGAAGAAATCATTGAGTTCTTAAGATTTAAGTGGCTCTTCATTACCTGACTTGTTTTATCACCTACACCTGACTTTTGCTCACTATATCTGTGATGCTCAAAATATGTTGGAGAGAAGGACAAAAGATGGCAGATTGGGTAAAGTGGGCTTTCTGGAAGAGGCAGGATGAATATACTGGGTTCTGTGGGGTGAGAAGGGGCTTGGCCAAGGAATGAGTCCCTCAAGTGCAGGTTGTTGAAAATAATCAAAATTTGATTTTTTCAACTTCAATTCACAAGGGGCCTCTTCCCTCTGTACCTGCAGAGTGGCATGAGGGGCAGGCTCCAGGGCTCTCTCTCAGGACCTCCCTCGGGACATCGCTCCTGCTGAGGGGTCCAGGTCCTCACATGCTGGCGGCATGCAAGTCCTGGAAGCCATTCTCATGGGAAATTGTGAACATGTATGAAGATACTCTGGGCCATGACGTGTACTGCCATATTTAATCCTGGGCACAGCCTAGGAAAGTAAGGGGTAATGTTGTCCCAATGTCAGAGATGGGGCTCTGCGTGGGCAAGTCACTTGCCTGGAGACAGAAAGCTGGTGATGGTGGAGCTGAATATCAACTCTGGACTCATCTGATTCCAGAGCCCATATCCAATGGCTCAATTATAGCTCCTGGAGCCAGGGACTGCACTTCAAGCTGCCTCCATAAAAGTATACACACAGTTACACACAGCAGAACATTTGGTTTATCTAGAAGGGCAGCTTCAGGCATTGAAACTCCACCTCGGCAAATGGCAGGGGATTTGCACATTCAAAGAAACGGTTCCAGTCTCTGGTGGGAAAGTTCCCTGCAGCTTCAATTAGAGAACAGTCACAGTTGACTGACGCCTGATGCTCACAGGGGGCGGCTTTATTGTTTGATATGTGAAAAATGAGGGAAGGGCCAGGACCTCAGCATCAGGGAAACGAAGAAAGATTAAGAAGTATTTCTAAAGTCACACTAACCTAAAGGTCAATTCAACTGGGGGGCTGGGGAGTGGGCGGGGTGTGGGGGCGGGAAACAAGCCAGCAAGCAGCTGAGAAGTATTTGTGGCACCAGAAGGAAGGTTGTGATGTCCACTAAAGGAAACCATGGCTATGAATTTCAGGGCATCAAGACCCTGTCAACACAGCTAATCCCCACGGATGTTGGCTGAATAAGCCTTCGGTGACCAAAGAAGTGCGCTGTGCAATCCGTGTCAGCCTCCAGCAGGCCAATTTGTCCTCATATTACATACTCTGTAGGCTCTGCTGCTTGACCCGCAGGTCGAGGGTCCCCGTCCAGCAACCCCCAACCCGATGAGGGGTGACCTGGCATGGTTAATAAGTCAACAGAATTCAGAAGCCATGGCCGGATTAAGAAGGCAGTTTTATTTTGGTGCCCTGTACTTCAAGCAGATTAAATAATCAAAAAGGCCGTGCCATCGGGGTCATGTTTGAATGCTACAGCTGTTCACCAAGGTTTGACAAACATTCTTTATGCGGCTCATCGTCTGAATGGGAAAGGCAGGGATGATCCTGGGGAGGCCAACATTTTAAGAAAGAAGAGGGGCACAATCCCAAGATCCTCTTATGGAAACTGAGCCCAGCCAGATGGAGACAAGGGGAAGGGCTGATGAAATAAGTGGTCTTTTGAAAGCAACAACTGTTTTCTGCATTGAAGAAAAGCACGGGCAGCAGGGTTCAGAAAGACTGAATGGAAAGCTGGGCTCCGAGTCAGCCATGCCCCTGGTGTGTTGTTCTGCACATTAATTAAGGGGGCTACGAGGTCAGCAAGGACATCCGTGGAGACTCCGTCATGCGAGGTGAGCCCTGATCAATTCCCATTGGAAAAGTTCTTGTCTGGGAGAAAGATGGAATCCCGTCACAAAGGTATCTGCAGGAAGTCTATTTTCAAGTCGTCTGTTTTAAAAGACTGGACAGATAGGAAAAAGTCTCTGCATGGGAAGATTTATGTTTGTGTGTGTTAGGGGCAGAGGAAGAGGGTTGAGAGAAATGTATGCAGCCATGACATGAATACGCAGTTGGCATGTCACGAGCCATTTCATAGAAAACATAGTGCTTGGGGTTGGAGTTCATATATTATTCCTTTGATGGGAAGAGTTGAACGAAAGAAAGAATGAACAAATTGGCTACAATCTCAGAGAGGCAAGCCTTTCATTAATAGATTAGTGGATTCTGCGGCAAACATGTTCTCTGGTTTCAGAATTAATTTCCTGCAACTAATTAATGCTTGAGCCCCACAGCTAAAAGTGAGGGGTGTCCGTTCATTACTGAGGGGAAGATGTTTTGGCTTTGAAAGGAGTCATTTAGGTTATTTGCAAAATTAGAGAAAGGAGAACAGTGGTTTTGCTCTTTGATATTTTGGAAAGGGGAAGGGGACTGTGATGTTCTGCATCCTTTGAATTAAATTACACTGAGAAGAATCTTTCAGAAGGCTCTCTAAACATCTTCCCTATTGCCCCAGAGCACTGTGAGCCTCAGTAGAGAATGTAAGGAAGAAAGGGGATCAGGCTCAAGTCCATGACAGCCACACCGTGTATTTCCCTAGTTAAGGCCCAAAACAAGCAAGTGAGCGAGCCAACAAACAAAACTGCTTTCAAGAGCTTCCACTATGACCAGATAACTATTCTGAATTTTGAATATTATTGTATGGCCTTGTGAATTCCTCTACCATTTTATAATAAAATGCCCTTGACAGATGTTTGCCATATTTTGAAATTTAAGTTTCAGGAAAAAAAGAAGGGAGTGTTATAGCTACTTTGGTGAATGACAGAGCAGTGTCTAAGAAAATGTGAACTTAACATCTTCTCTGAGCCCTGTGAGGAGATTTCTCTGGATCCCAGAGACCCTCCCCTAGTTCCTACACAGCCAAGGCAGTGTGCACAAGAACGTCATTTTATAGCATCATTTGCAATGAAGAAAAATACTGCAGCAGCTCAACTACCCCTCATAAGGGTGGGGTAAATATTAATGCTAAACATGGGTGGTCTCACCATGGAATATGCGACAGCAGTGAAACGGAATGAATTAGTGTTCCACATATCCATGTGTATAGGATCAGTTGTGAGTGACCAGAGCAAACTACAGAATGAGACATGTTGATGATTACATTTATTTGGATTTTTAAAAATTGTTATGCAAAACTGTGTGTGTGTGTGTGTGCATTTGACAGGCAGTGGAGTGCAGCAGATAAGAACTCTGACAGACTCCGGAGGGAGAAAGACAGCCTTGGTCCTTATCACAGCTCTACTATAATACTTACTCTCTGTGCGAACTTGGGGAAGTGATTCAGTTTTCCTGTACCTAGCTTCCTCATCTTTCAAGTGGGGATAATAATGGAACCCTATTTATAAGGTTATGAGAATTAGTTAATATACAGATTTATAAAGCACTTTGAATGGTAGTGGCTCAAAATGCATGCTATATGGTTATTCACTATTTTTGTCATTATTAACTATTGTTTTAAAAATGTCTGGAGAGACACATCAGTAACGTTGTGAGGAAAAGGGGCTTATGCTGGAAAACAGAAACTGGGCATGAATCAAAGTAAGTGCAACTGTGTAAGTAATGCATTGCTCTTTTGAGTTAAAAGACAAAAGAATCAAGGAGGTACAATAGCCCATGAATGACTTGCAGAATTATTATAGAAACATGGGTATTTATTATATTATTCTTAACGCTTTTCTGTATTTTTAAAATCTTGAATAAAAAAGCAGACACTATCCTTGTTCATGGAATTACGACGGCAGAAATAGATATCAACATGTAACAGTGCTTTAGATCTGCCCTATCCAATACAGTAACCATTAGCCACATGTGGCTATTTTCATTTGAAATAGTTAAAATGAAATACAAATCAAAACTCAGTTCCTTGGTTGCAGTAGTTGCATCTCAAAAGCTCTGTAACTGCATATGGCTATTGGCTCCCATACTGGAGAGCAGATGTAGGACACTTCTATCATCACAAAAAGTTGTGCTAGACAGCACTGTTCCACAGCATACTTCACAGAAATGTGAATATCTGAAATCCTCTATCACTCTTTTACACATCTGGCCCCAGACAATTCTGCTGTGGCCTATAAAGGCCATACCCCCAAAATATTTTTTTAAACCATCTATTTGACATCCTTAAGTCTTCCATCTTCTGAATCAGGAGACACTAAGAGAGCATCTTTCCCAAGGCTTCTGACAACAGTTGGCACAAAGACTGCGATAGTTACTGACACTAGGGATGTACTTTGTCCAGCCTGGCTCTACTGAAGATGGTGAGTAACAGAACCTCTCTTTCAGATTGCAGAAGGTCTTACCTGGCTGGAAATCACATTACCTGGAAATTGAAAGGGGAAGAAGTGCTGATACCAGTCCCCACAAACTGGTTCCTACCCCAATTTCTTTCTGTTTGTTGTAGGTGAACTGCTCCTGTTTTCCAGCGCGATTGTCCTGCTCCAGGTGGCATGCGGCTGCCCAGACAAGTGCCGCTGTCACTCATCTACAAACTTTGTAGACTGCAGCCAGCAGGGTCTGGCTGAAATCCCTTCCCATTTACCTCCTCAGACTCGAACACTGCACTTACAAGACAATCAGATACATCATCTTCCCGCTTTTGCATTTAGGTCAGTGCCATGGCTCATGACCTTAAACCTGTCCAACAATTCCCTTTCAAATCTGGCCCCTGCAGCTTTCCACGGGCTTCAGCACTTGCAAATTTTAAACCTAACCCAGAATTCCCTCGTTTCCCTGGAAAGTAGACTTTTCCATTTCCTCCCTCAGCTGAGGGAGCTTGATTTGTCATCTAACAACATAAGCCACCTTCCCATGTCCCTGGGCAAGACTTGGGAGAACCTAACTATCCTTGCAGTTCAACAAAACCAGCTTCAACAGCTTGATCGAGCGCTCCTGGAATCTATGCCCAGTGTGAGGCTTTTATTTCTAAAGGACAACCTCTGGAACTGCAATTGCCACTTGCTTGGTCTTAAACTCTGGCTGGAGAAATTTATCTATAAAGGTCAGTAATGTCGGTTTGGAACGCTCCCCCTCCCCCAATCTGTGTGTTACCAGTCTAGGATGAATCTCATCTGTTCTCTACATAAGAAAGAACATGGAGGAGTGTGTAAGGCGTGGATTTGGGCTTTTACACATCGATGTCATTTCACGGTATGGCAAAAGAGTACAGTGAGTCATTACAAGGTGTTTAAGTTCAGAATCTAAATTAATCTATAAATATGCTGCACAGAGATAACTTTCACTTGTTTAATGAATACCATATGAAGTTACTTATCTGGAAGTATGCTCTTAAGAAGGAGGACATTCAATCACCACCTGAATAACTGCTCAACCCCAAACAGCACCAAACTCTTATTTTCAAGTGTGATCCAATTGTGGGAATGGTTCTCTCTCTCTGGGATATTTTTCTCTCTTTGTCTGGTTCTACCCACTTGACAACTGTAACTCTTCTCTAAGATTATCTTTTCTGCTTTAGCAAGTACCACTGTCACTGAAATTGGGTGCAACAGGGCCTCTCTCTAAAGTTACTCACAATTTCTTTAACATGATGACAAGAGCAGAGCAAGAGATCTCAGAATATTAAAGATGAGGGGCTCTGGAAACCACCAAGGTTAGCAAACTACAGGCCCAAAGCCACAGCCATCTCCTGTTTCTGTAAATAAAGTTTTATTAGAATACAATCATGGCCATTCATTACATACTGAGTGACTGGCTGGTTGCTTTGCACTATAAAAGCAAAGTTGAGGAGTTGTGGCAGGGGCTGTATTGTCTATCTGGCCCTTTACAACAAAGTTTGCCAACCCTCGTTGTCAACGGGCAACAGAGTCCCAGAGACGTTCAGTGACTTGCACAAGATCACAGAGCAGAAGCCCAAATGAGAACAGAATGCATGGCTTTTGGGTCTTGACCCGACATTCTTTCCCCCACCTCACAGTGCTTCTCTCCTTCTAGCTCTCAGCATGATTCATTCATTCTTATATTTGAGTGCCTTTTGTATGCCAGGCACTGAGAAGACAGCAGATCATAGAGATTCCATTCTGGTAGTAGAAACAGATACTAAATAAGATGATAAATAAAGATACAAGTTTAGAATAGCAGTTAGTGCTAAGAAACAATGAGGCAGTGGAAGGGGTGCCTGAAAAAATAGGGGTCTCATTTTTGATAGGACGGATGAGAGGGTGTCTCCAAGGAGGTGACATGGCTGAGCAGAGCCCGAAGAGTGAGGAGAAATGGGCCATGAGATAATTGGGGGAAAGAAGAGTTGAGCACAAAGGGCTTGATGAGGGAGAAAACTTGGCTTGGCTACAGGACAAAAAGAGGGACAAGACAGTGGCTAGTGCAGAGGAAGTGAGTGAGTGGGCAGAGACAAGACACCACCAGTGCTTGGAGGCCAGATCATGCAGGAGTGTGCAGAGAAGGCCAAGATGCTTGGACTTTACTTTAAGTGAGATGGAAAGCTCTTGAAGAGTTTTAGTCAAAGGAACAATATGATCTGATTACAATGTAAAAGGTCACTCTGTAGACTCTTGGGAGAACTGACCAAAGGCTGCAGAAGAGGAACCAGGGAGATGAGGGAGAAGGTGATTTCAGTCAGCCAGCAAAGATGATGGTGGCCCAAGCCAGGGTGGTGAGATGTGATCAGTGCTGGGAAACACTTGAAATACTGAACTGACAGACTTCGCTAATGGCTGGAGTAGGAGACCAGAATTATGGGAAAGTCTATTTTGATTTGTCCTGCAGTGTTAACCAGGCAAATGGTGATGCCTTCAGCTGACAAGGGGCAAAGAGGGGAGTGGGGACAGTGAGTGGGTGTGTTGAGGTGATGGTCAATTAGGACTTCGGCCTTGGGTTTGTCAAGTTTGAGAGGTCCTGGGAGTGGTTGAGCTGGAAGTTGTCTATTTCAGCCTGAAGCTCAGGAAGGTGTTGGAGCTACGGACGTGAATCAGGGAATCAAGAGTGTCTGCACGGTTGCGGTGGTTCTCAGCGGGAATCAATTTAGGGTACATACAACATGGGTTCAAATGTACGAGATTGAAAAATCCTTCTCAACAACGTACTGGCAAATTACATAATCAATAACCAGTCAGTATTCAAGCCAACCAGCAGCAGGAGCCATATACTATGGCAACATCTTTCTTATAAACGGGTTGCAGACAAAATTGTTTACATCTAGAGGTGAAGTGGCTTGAACTCTTGTATTCTGGATTAAATCACAAGCACAGGCCAGCCCAACACAGAAAGATAGTTTTCATCAAAGAACATTTCTTGATTAAAAAAGAAAAAGGTTCCCAGGATTAGGGCACTGGAAGCAACCTGGGATGGGAAGAATTCTGCCTTACTCTGCCACAAACTTGCCGGTTGTCTTTGGGAAAATTAGTACACTTCACTAGCACTCAGTGTTACCAGAGGGAAACTAACAATTTTAAGTCAGGAAATTCCTGCGGCCCATTCCGGTCCTCAGATTCTGTGAAGCAGTTCAACACTCTCTCACAACAGAGCTAGCTGCATGAGTACAGATCACAGCTTTTCTTCAGAGGAAGGCAGAAATTGATTTGGGGTAATAGAACCTGGATGTCCCAACATAACTAGGCAAAATCCAAATACCTGCCAAACATGGGAGACAGTCTGATTATAGGTATACTGAATACAGCCAAAATAAGGGAACAGATATTAGTCAAGATCTTCTTGTAAAAAAAGGTACACAAACTAATGCAAACACTTCAGGTATTAGACAGGGAAGGATAATTGATACAACAGACTATCCCAGTCTTTAGTTATATATGCAATAAAATCTGTTGCTCACTCATGTCAGAGGTCAAGGGAAATGGGGGCAGGATCTGCATTGCATGTGGTCATTTCAGGACATAAGCCCCCTCCAGCTTGTGATGCCACCAACTTTACCACATGGCCTCTAAGGTCATCCCCAAGTGGGAGCAAAATGCATGGCAGATTACACTGGGGTTTTATGGCCTGGAGTTGGCATTAATTGGTTCTATTGTCCAGAATTCAATCACATGGCCCCAAATGGACCACGAAGAATGGGAAAATTTAGTCTTCCTGCTGGCCTAAGAGCAAAATGAAGTGCTTCGGTGAACAAATAATATCTCCTCCACAGAAATATGTACACAGATTGTACGATTACTATTCCTCTCTATGAGTAAACAAGTCATCTTCATTCATCAAACATTTACTCTGAGCTAGGTATTATGCTAAATATTTGACATGTTTTATCCAACTGAGTCCTCAGAGCAATCTTGGGAAGTGACTATTAATCATCCTCGTCTCCCACTTTCCAGATGAGCAAGCAGAGGTCCAGTGTGGTCAAGGCAGTTTTTTACAGGGCTGCACAGCTAAGTAATGTTCAGACTCGAGATTTGAATCTAGTTTCTCCCAAGACAGGTGAAGAACTACTAGTGGTCAGAGAGAGAACAAGAAGTGCTTGGCAAGCTGGAGCTTCTTGCATTGTCAGTTACATGAATCTAGAAGGATGTGTGACCCACAAGCTGCAATCAGCAGATTTGCCTATGGGGTCAAGGTCCGTGAAATGGTGGAGGGTGGAAGTTGCATCCTGGCTGAGGATCACCTGCACAGGAGACCACAGAGCTCTTGGCAGCCACAGCCCCTGCCTTCCAGCTATGTCCCAGGCTCCAGTCTGGGCATTTCCTTGGCTCTGGGTCCAGAGGCTGTGGTTCCCACCCTAATACTGAAGAGCAGAAAGTCTGGAACTGGATGTCTGGGGTGAGGTGACTGGATAAACCACCCCAGTCAAGGTGGAAGTCAGCTGATGAACCTGTCCATCCTCTGGCAGGTGGCCTTGCTTCCCCTGATAGAAGTCTCAGTGCTCTTTGACTGGATTAAATATCATGACTACTTCTCAAAGCCCCATCACTTTATTTCTGTCTCTCTGACCTTTCTGTCTTGCAACCAGCTCCCTGGCAGAGGTTCTGATGTCCAGGTGTAGAGGAATAAAATGGTCCATGAGGCAAGAATCCTTAATCTCAGTGGCACTTTGGACTCATCTGGAGCAACTGCTCTGAACTTCTGGCCTCCTGAAAATCAGCAGCTCAAAAAAGGGAGAAATTCTCCTTTTATCTTTCTGCTTTAGGGTAGGGACTCTTTCCTCAAAGGTTGCTAGAGAAGCCAGGAGGGACCCAAGAGACTCTGGTGGTGGGTGATTCAGTTTTAAGCAGTGGCAGCAAAAAGGACATGGGTTGAATTTTTGCCACTGCCACTCATCCTGGTGCGTTAGAAGCACCTGATAATCCTTGCACTGCAAGATAGGCCCTATCTACTTACAGCACCACTTAGGACTTATCTTGCAGGCTGAGAGAGAATAAATGTGAAAGCATTGCTAAAACTCTGAAGTGCCATGCAATGAAGGGTGCTAATAATGTTGAAGTGACCTCTGCATATGTCTTTGAATATGACCTCTGCATATATCTTTGTTATAATTTCATCATTCACTTATTGCATGTACTAAGAAACTCCAATCTAACTTTGCTAATAGCAGTGCCAGTCTTTGCAGCTGGCCGAGGGGAGGTGCTTATGGCAGCCTGAGAGGACCGAGCCACAGGTCATGGGGCAGTTCTGTCTAGTCAAAGGGCTTTCTAGCAGACACTGCTGAGGGGCATCCTGCCCACTCCTCTGACTTCACGACACTCCTGAGAGGGGGACGTGGAGAGGCAGTGAGATAGTGGAAAAAACTTGGACTGAGCATGGAGAACCGGGTTTGGGTATTGTTTCATCACTCATGACCTCTGTGAGTCTGGAGAGTTACCTACAAGAGTAGAATATTAGGACTTATCTAACAGTGCTTTGTAAACCTTCAAGTTGAATGCAAGTCGGATGTTTTCATGGCAGAAAATGTAGTCAGCGAAGTGCATTTTCCCAAAGTCAAAGAATAAATCAGTGGTCACACTAGACTAGACTTCAGTCTGCTAGCTCAGTGCTCTTTCTAGGGAATGACTGAGCACCCAAATTCCCCTTGACCAACAGCAGTCTATACACTGGAGGAAACCAATCACCTTAAAGGGAATGGAAACTGGGTTTAATAACCCATTGGAAAGTTCGGCACTCAAAGCAGTAAATATTCTGGGGCCTGCGGAGACACATTCATGATACTTAATTCCAGGAACTAACCTTCCAGTATTGTCAAATCCACAAAACACTCCAAGACCATTCCACCTCTCCATTTGGCATCACTGAACAGCACTGAAACACACAGGGGCTTCGTAATTGACACGTAACATCACAACAATGCATACTTGTTTTATTTTCTCCTTAGATTTTCAATGGGAATCTGGTACAAAAGATTTCTTGTCTGTGGGGCTCACTAGGGCCATGCACAGCAGGAATGCGGTAGGCAGGTACCCTCGCTGTCGGCCCCCAGCACGCCTTCTTGTCAGCTTTTGCATTGTTTTCCCTGAGCATTTATAGAATGAGAAGGTAACTGAGCTTCTAATAAATTCTTGGTCATAAGTAATTGCCAATTTAGTGTGTGGCATTTTTAGTATTTAGCCAATTTAGGAATCCTAAAATCATAAAATGTGGTTGTTAAATTCTTTGACTCCAGGATTTTTTTTAAAAAAAGGTACTTCATAAATTCCATCTGCCTAAGTTTTTGCAGGCAGAGGATTTTGGAACTCCATTGTATCAAGGCTCTGTTATTGTCCTTTGCTTTTGTTTTTTAAAGGGGGAATAACAGATGGCATCATCTGTGGATCACCAGACATCTGGAAGGGAAAGGATCTCCTTAGGATCCCTTATGAGCTGTACCAGCCCTGCCCTCTTCCTGCTCCCCATCCAGTGTCCTCACAGGCTCAGTGGCAGGGCTCTGCCCATGGGGTGGTCCTGAGGCCTGAGAACCACAACTCAGGGGAGCGAGACCTCTTGGACTGCGAGCTCAAACCCAAGCCAAGGCCGGCCAACCTGCGTCATGCCATTGCCACCGTCATCATCACTGGGGTTGTATGTGGAATCGTGTGTCTCATGATGTTGGCAGCGGCCATCTATGGCTGCACCTATGCAGCAATCACAGCCACGTACCATGGGGGACCCTTGGCTCAAACCAATGAACCCGGGAAGGCAGAAGCAAAAGAGCGATTTGACAGCTCACCAGCCTGAGAGCTTTTGTCTCAAGTAGGATTAGAAGATAGTGTCTAAGTAGGGCTGATGTGTTCACTATTAGTCTCATTTTGTTTTTCCCAAAAGAAAAAAAAATGTGTCTATAAAAAATATTCCTGGGGAGGAATTTATGTTGAGATTTTAAAAATACCATAGGTGAAATAGAGATGATACTTGTGCTCTGGGCCTGAGAAGTTATTACGACAATTCTATGTGGGGGTAGGGCAAACATGGAGAAAGGGAAGATGCCATCTCTTCCAGGTACTCTTCTGTGGATTAAATTCCTTTTACAGAGCAACAGAAATTCAAACACACATGCCAGTCAGCATTCCTGGGAGCTTTATGGTCCATTGGAAAACTGCCCAATTTTCAGTGCCTGGGAAGAGGCTGGTGATCTTACCCGAGGGCCATTGAATGCCTCTATAATTCATGCTAGATCAGTGATACTTTTAGATGTTGTATATGTTATATATTTAATGGGAGTGTCTGTTGGTTGGAAATTTCATAGCTTGCCACAAGAGTCAGAGTATATTTAATTTTCTAAATCAGAAAACCATTTGGGGCTTTCTAGGCCGCAGAGGAAGAGGAAGATTCCATGTCCGGATAATGGGACTCAGGCCCTTAGTCTGAGGAAGTTTTCTGATGCAAGGGTAAATAACATGTAAACAAACACAAAGAGGATGGGGAGCCAGAATTTAGGGCAGATATTACCAAAAGGCCATATCCACCAAGGGATTGGAACCTTCCATTTATAACTCACAGCAGGAATGAATTTAGGTTGGGCTAAGAGCGAGATAATGACTTTTGTGTATCTGTATCTGCATACATAGCGCGCAGAGTGAACGGAGTTGTACAACCACACCCACACATAAACATACTCAGAGCAATCAGTTTATCCACTAATGAAATGCAGCCGTGTCAGGGTGGAAGCCAGCAGCTGTTGTCCACCACCCAGATTGTCCACTCCCCATGCTGAGACAGGAGTATGAAAGAAGACTGAAGAGAGGGGAAATTACCAAGAGACTCAAGATAGGTGGAGGCAGCTATCCTGAACATTATTTAGGCCATGGTTTAAAAAAATCAGGTGTGGCTGGCTTTACTCCACAGACATGGTCTTGAAGAGTTGCATGAAAAGTAAATTTTTGTAAATTGAATCATCATTTTAATGCAGTAGGGGAGCTGGCTATTTAAAGGAACCTTTCATGGAATCTTTCTGTAATAGAAATAATTGGGTCCAGATTTATGCATTTTGTAAATTTGCATTTTCTCATGCTAAGCTTTCTTAAAGTGGAATCTACGTGTTCTCTCTCATGATGCCCCGGCTCATACTTAGTCATTTGTTAGTATTAAAATTATTTTACACAAGAAGAGAGCACAGAGGAGTCATGGACATGTTAAAAGCAGAGAATGGCAAATACAGGGGCACTGTCCCTCCAGAGACCATGACAGACATTGCTAATCAATCCCAGCACTCCTCTTAGCTCAGGACCACAGATGCCTTCTAAGACAGCACTGTAGGCAACCAGAACTGATCAACTGGAGTTGGTTCAAAGGATAAAACACATTTACCATTCAGGGTACTGGTTCTACATTCACTCCTTCAGGCTACATACTGATTGGTTTGGATCCTAAATCAGTAGGCCATTCTCTAACTGAAATGTGAATGGAAGGTTCACATGCGTATGGGAGAGATGCAGGGAAATGGATAAACCTACCACACCCTACTGTGCAGGTCTCACACTGATGCACCCCTAACAATCACAGAGGCAATCTACACTTGCCATGTTGCTTCATAGCTAGTGTGGGCCCCACACACCCAGAGGCTAAAGATGGACCACCTTTCTGGAGCAGCAATTTTGCTAGATGATTTTTCCAGGGGACAAAGTTTAAACTTTGATGGTAAGTTTCTTTCTGAATCTCAAAATAAACTGAAATACCTTGAACTGTAGATCAAAAAAAGATGCCAAGGAAAGCCTGCTGATGCATCAGCTCTGTCCCAGGCCCTGGCACCTCCTTTCCACGGGCCACTCAGTGGGCAAGGCTCAACATCCTTCTTTAAGGATGTAGTGATTACTTTCCAAGTAAAAAAACCCTTTCTTTCCATGGTCCTGGACTGAGTATGCCTGGCCAAAAAGGCAGTGTGAGAAAGAAATTGTGTATGTTTTTATACCCTGTCCCAGTTTCACCAAATGTTTTCAGAGCTCACACCGTGTACCATGTACCAGGCATGGGGCAAGGTATTCTTGTGTAATCCTGACACCCACCCCATGAGCCACTTGAACAAATGTCACATTAGCTGAGACCTACTGAGGCCAATAACGCATGCTTCCTCTTATGGCAGCGATTTAAGTCTGCAAGTGGACTAGGCCCTGCCAGAGGTTTGGTGGCAGTGGAGTTCAACCCTGTCCCCCCTACCCACAGAGATTACATGAGGGGGTTTTCTGACCCACCACAGAAAACCCTGAATGTGACTAGAATCCTTGCTTGTCAACACTCACATCCTTTTAGATTTCTAAGTACAGAGGAGAACTCGGGCAAGCAGACTTCCTGCTTTACGGGCAGTCTTTAAGGAAAATGATTAAGACGAGGCACACTGACATTCAGATTTCTATCTTTTGCCTACAGTCACCACAAACAGCAGTTGGCAATGAAAGGAATTACTTATCCTGAAATGTCAACAGCTTCTCAGCACAGAAAAAATATAAATCAAATTGTTTAGACTAACAAATGCAGAGTTATCATTTGTTAATATGAGAAATGAAATGTTTTAACTGTAAAAAACATTGCAGATGAAAGACCCAATTTGCAGGGTATTCTGTGAGAACCACAAATTATCTTTCACAACCACTACAGCTCATGAGCAGTAATTTGCAAACGCCTCATAGATTATTTTCAGCTGTTTATTGCTGCTGTCATATTCATAGATTCCCTTATAAAAATGTCCTTCTGTCACAGAGCCTTGCTGAGGGTAAACTGTGGACAAAAATCACGTTTAGTGTTGATTGTTTCTGCGAAAACTAAAAATATAGTTCTTTCATCATATTTAGTAGAACAGTATGACTACAGATGGGTGATTTTTTGCTTTGCCAGGGATCATAAATTCACAAACAGATACTGTAGCTGTCTGCAGTGAGGCATAAGAAGAGAGGGCATGAAGAATGTACCCTGCCATAGGGATTTTGGAGAAGGAAGACCTAGAATCAACTCTATACCTGAAAAGATTTTACAAATAAGGCAAATATTTACAAATAAAGCAAATATTTTTCCTGACACTGCAGGAAGAATCTTTTGCTTAAGATTATAAAATGCCAGTGGATTACTAAGTGTTTTATTTTCCCCTACAAAAATGGGAAGACTAAAAAGTGATACACACAGATTTCTTCCTGAAGCTTCATGCAAATCAAGTCTCCTCGCTTGAGTTAAGCAAGCACCCCTGAAACAAGACACCTTTAACTTAGATCCCAAATATCAAAGGAAGTGGTTAAATCAATCTCTAAAATAATCTATCTGTAGCACACATTCACATAATTATACAACTGTTAGAAACCTAGAACTTTCTATTGCAGTTCAGAAAATCACTGTTTCCAGTTTCAGAAAATCCATCAGTTTATTCATTGCTAAATGCTATTGACAGAAACCTACACAAAATGATATCCCAACTCCACGTGGCATCACTGGGCGATGGTTTGCATGCATGACTTTAGGGAACCATCCTGTTTGCCCTTTTGATGAAAATGCTTTGTTTTTTAGACTCAAATTGCAATGCAGTCTCCAAGAAACACCTGCCCCATTCAGAGGAGCAGCTGCCTAATCAACCACTTCCCTTTCAGATTCTTTTTTTTAATTGATTTGTATTTATTTTTACTGATATATAATCCAGATTCTTAACTGAAGTACTCATATCTACTTTTTACTCCAATGGCACTGAATATTCATTAGGAAGGATGGGATGTCAGCCAGCTACAAAGGCCCATCAAAAAGACCCTGATAACAAATCAGAGGACTGAGGGCTGCGGAGGGTCTTAGAGAGCATTTAGTCCAGGCCTGGAGAATTTCAGAATAGCTGCCACCAGCCTTTCTATCCATTGCAGCCATTGCTAATAGATCGTGGCAAACTTATCTGCTGAGCCCAGACAAGGCCTCAGAGTTTTTTTTTTTTTTTTTATCTGTTTTCCAGGTACCACTACTGATCAACTGGAGTTGACATAAGAGATTAAGCCTATTTGCTGCTCTGATATAGTTCTGTGTCCTTATTTTACAAGGAAATGGAAGCATGGAAAGGAAAGCAATGCTACAAAAGTCATGGGCAGAATTAATTTCAGGCTTATAAATGCGGTTGCAGGAGAAAGGTTAGCATAGATAACATAACCTGACCCTCATCATTCTTTGTTCATTTTGTGGTGAACCACAATATCAAGACTATGACTTTATTATACTAAATATAATAAATAATAAATAATACACATAATATATTATAATATATATAATATATAATAAAATATATATTTAAAATAAAATAATAAATATAAATTTAAAATAAAATAATAAATATTATATATTTATTATATAATAAATAATAATATATATATTATTATCCAAATAAAGATAAGAACAATTAGAGCACCACCATCAGCATTTATTGAGCACCCAATTTAGTGCCAGGTATTTTCCAAGCATAATACTTAATTTTCTGTAAGCCTCATAGTAACCAAAACACGTGGGTATTGTACTGCTGCATTATATAGGAAAAGACACACTTAGGGCATTTGCTGAACGTCACAGACTAGTGAATGGTGAAGTGGGAATCTGGATGCAAGTCTTCCCAAGGTCGTAATCCGGACACTTTTCAGGACCTGACAGGTTAGAAGAAGTCAGACTTAGGATCCTTTCCTGGCACTGACAACACCGACCTTAAAGCATGGAGGGCAAAGAAACCCAACCACGAACCAGGAGGACACTGCCAGAGCTCTGGTCCCACCAAAACCAGGAGGACAGCTGAAGGAGCCAAGGCTAAATGGGGACATGAGAACCCTTTCATCATCCATAGCTCTGCTGGGCTGGAAAAGGCAGTCTTAGAATGAGAGGGGAAGAAACTCAGTCACACTCTCTTGAAATTATTTGAGAAAATGAGAAATTTAGAGTCCAGATTAAGATGCTAGCCAGTAAGTAGTATTTCTCACTGAAATATTTATTAATACACAGAAGAGGAGGAACGTTATGAGGGCCCCAGAAATTGAGAATACTGCTCAAGAATAGCTAAGTCTCCAGGAGGAATATCTACCACCTAAAGCAGGGGTGCAGCCTTGACAACATGGTAAAACCCCATTTCTACAAAAAATGCAAACATTAATCAGATGGGGTGGCATATGCCTATAATCCCAGCTACACAGCAGCCTGAGAAGGGAAGATTGCTGGAGTTCAGGAGATCAAGGCTGCAGTGAGTGTTGGTGACTGAGATCCTCTCTCAAAAAAACAACACACATACACACAAATAACAGAGCAGAAGTGTGACCTTGAAACAGATGAGTGGGGTATCAAGGAGGAGATCAATAGTCTGCACTGCCCATCCTGTGCTGATATGCCTTCCACTGAGACATTGAGTTTAAAAAAAAATCAGAGACAAATCACCCTTTCCTATATGTAGAGTATCTGTGGACATTTAACTTCTACAATACCTCCTATTGAGACCCCACTGCATTCATTAAAGATGAAGACTCTTACAAAGTGGCATATAGGAAGATGAAAAAAGGAAAAGAAGAAAATCAGATAAGCACAATCTAGGGCTTTTAGTTTACTTGTCTCTTGCAAGAAATAAAAGCCACAGAAGACTTTGATTTATCCAAGTTAAGCAGTCAGACTACCAGGCAGCAGAATGCGGCGTCCCCTTACGAATCCTGTAATACCACACTAAATGGCAGAGTTCCACACAGGGCCTGTGTGGGTGAACCAACCTTCCATCTCCAAGGAGAACCCTAAAGTCAACAACAAGGGATGCTTGAGGGGAAGCCATCTACCCCATTCATTGGCAGACACCTCGTATTTTAAAGATGATTACAATTAAGAAAGAAAACTTAACTTGAAGCCCCCTAAGAGATGGTTTAATAAAAAGGGAGAAGAAAGGCAACATTGCCTTCAAAATATAGAAGAAACCTGAAAGGTCAATTTTAGAATATCTCTTAATATAATTTTAAAAGTTTCTGGTTCAATCTGGTACAGTATATTTGATGTGTATATATATATATAATAAGTATATTTGGTATACATTCCATTGGCAAAATCATGTCACAGGGCTGAGCTCAGAGTTAATGAGACCAAGCAGCATTTGGCGCCTGAAGAGGCACTGCAGATGACATGGCAGTGAGTGGAGACACACAGTCCCCTTATTGGGATGGAGGGAATGAATATTGCAAACAATCATAAAATAATGAATAATCATAGTAAATAATAAGAAAATAAATAATACATGAATAAGTGATCAATGAATGAAATCTGCCACAGCCATCATCAGAGACACAAAATAAACATTGCAACATATTTAATCAGTGATAGAGAGCATGTACTGAGGAACACTCACTCCCAAATACAGAAGAAAGAAAACAGAGGCGAAAGCAATGGAAGTAAAAGAAATGAAAGAACAATAGGAATGATCCAATGTATGGATACTTGCTTTTCCTGATAAACAGATTAGAACATATTAAACAAAAGGATTTTTTTTTTTAATCTGAGAAGTGATCCTTCCTGAGCTAAAGAAAATCCCAAGTTTTGTATGTCAAGAAAGGCTTACTATAAAATATTAATGAAAAAATATGAAAAGTTAGTCTAGATTAGTGCCTGGCACTTGTAAGCAGCAATCAGCATCAAACTAGAGAAAAAACAAATAAAGAAATAAATAGATTCTGGTAAAATTTTCCAATTTTAAGAACAAATAAAAATTATACAACACAGATCCAACAATTTTAAAAAAAGACCAACCTTCAACTGCAAATCTCAGATATATAAGGGCTCACACAGCATGATATTAACACACTCCTTTTGAAGTAAAATAACTCAAGATACATTTCAGTTAATCTAGAAATGACGTACACAAAGCAAAAGGGAAGCAAACAGGGAGACAGAATGTGAGAAGAACTTAAGAACATGAAAGTCATGGCATGAAAGTACCAGTGACATGCACCAAAGTCAGAGTTAAGTCTCAACAGTTTTGTCAATGTGGTTAAGAAAATAATGCAAAGTCAGTAATTTAACAAATTTCTAAACCTGCTGCAATTTTCCAAGTATTAAGGATAAAGGAGTGAACAGGAAATATAAAATATCTGTCCCAAGAAACTTAACATCTAGCAGAGGGAGAAGATAAAGAAATACAAATCATATCAGGTGGTGAACAAGTAGATGTGAGGAGCAGAGAACGCTGGGATATGGAAGAGGAAGAGTTTTTATTTTACTTGTGGTTATCAGGAATATCCCTGCTGAGAAAATATCTGAGCAGAGGCCTGAAGGAAACGATAGAGACAGTGGTGAAGGTATCTGGAGGAAAAATGTCCCATGGAAAATGCACGGTAGGTGCAAAGGCCCTGAGGTAGCAACAAGGTTGGTGTGACTGAAGAACAAGGAGGCAGTATGGCTGCAGTTGAGTGGGCAAAGGGGAAGCAGAAGGAGCTGAGGTTGGCAGGCAATAGGGGTCAAATTATGTAGGACTTGTGGGTTGTGGCAGATGCTTTTAGGATAACTTTCAATGATTCCTGCCTCCTGGTACTCATGCCCTCTCCTGACTGTGGGCTGGACCTAATGACTTGCTTCAAACAAACAGAATATGGGAAAAGTGATAGGATATCCATTCCAAGATTAAGTTACAAAAAACTTTGGCTTCTATCTTGTTCACTTTCTTCTTGCTTGTCCTGACGGAAGTGAACTAGCTCACTAGGCAGCAAGGAGGTAAGAGAGGTCTCTGGCAAACAGTGATTGAGGAACTGAGTCTCTCTGCCCAACAAACCACGAGGAGCTAACAATCCTGCTAATGATTCATGAGTGATGGTGGAAGCATTTCCTCTGTTGAGCCTTCAGATGAATCTGCAACCCTCAACAACACTTTCATTTCAGCCTCCTGGACGATCCTGAGCCAGAGGACTCAGCTAAGCTGCACCAAGAGTCCTGACTCACAGACGCTATACGATAGTAAATGTCTGTAGCTTTACACCATTAAGCTTTGGCATGAGATAACCTGGACCTCTTTGAGAATTTTGGCTTTTAACTCTGAGTAAACTGGGAAGTCAATAGAGAGTTTTGAATAGAAGAGTGACATGATATTACTTATCTTTAACATGATTTCTGTGGCTCCTATGAAGAATGAAATGAAGGGGCAAAGGTTGGGAGAAGACAGAAGAAGCAACAATCCAGGGTAGAGATGCAAGTGGAGTAGCCCACTGAGGGGGCAGTGGAAGTGTTGAGAAGTGGTCAGATGATGTACATAATTTAAAGAAATAACAGAATTTATAGGCAGATTGGGTATAGGTAGGAGGAAAAGGAAAGAGTCAAGAATGACTTCCAGATCCCGATTCAAAGCCAGGCACAGGAGCGCAGGCCTGGAGTTCCAGCTTTCAAGAGGCTGAGGCAGGAGGATCACTCAAGCCGAGGAGTTCAAGACCAGTCTGGGGAAAAAACGTGTGATCCTATCTCTTAAAAAAAAAAAAAAGACAACGAAGGAGGAGGAAGAGGAAAGAAAAAGAAGAAGAGGAAGAATATCCTGATTCAAACAAATTGTAAAAAATAAATGACATTTTGAAACAATTAGATTTCACGTTCTGACTAGGTAATAGATTTAAAAATTATTTTTAGGTACAGTAACAGTATTGCTATAATAAAATACAAAGATGTCCTTATCTTTTAAAGATGTATGCTGACATATTTATGGATGAAACAATGTAATGACTAAGATTTGATTTAAAATAATATAGGAGGGGTGGTTGTGAATTGGCAAATTGAAGGACACAGTGGCCAAGGGTTGATGGCTACTGGGATTGGGCACAAGATATGTGGAATTTCATGATTTTTTTTCTGTCTACTTTTGAGCACATTCAATGTTATCCACAATGACACGCTTTTAAAAAAAATGAATGACTCCAAAGTTTTTGGACTAACGAGATAATGAGAATTACCGAGTCGCATTTACCTAAATTATCAAGGCTATGGAGGAAGGGTGGAGCAGGAGGGTGTGAATGCAATCAGGACTTCAGCCTGGCATCTCGACAGGCCTGTTGGGGAAAGTGCAGAGACCACTGAATAGTCAAGTGAGTTAAGTAAGAGAAGTCTGGCTTGGGAATCACCAGTTTATGAATGGTGTTCAAAGCCTTGAGAGCAAATAGGAGCACAGGTGGAGACCCTGGGGCCCTCCAACATTTTCAAGTCAAGGAGATGTGTGAATCAGCAAATGAGACCTAGGAGGGCTAAACAGTGAGGTCAGGTAAGAACCAGGTAAAGGGAGACTTCAAGGAGAAAGCGATCAACATGGTGGGGCACTGCTGATAGACCAAGACAAAAGAACCATGGAAGCTACTGGAATTATTGGTGACCTTCAGGAGAAATGTTTCACTGTGGAGTGGGTTCCAGAGAGAATGAGAAACAGCAAGGGGGAGGGGGTGGGCAGCATACAGCATAAAAGAATGAGTAATGCATCACACAAATAAAGTAGTATAACAAAATACTTTTGACTTAAAAACCTGACTATATTGTATAAAATCTGGAAGTTGGTGGAAGAGTAGTAAAGCATATACTATGACCAGACACTGTGTTTTCATTCCGAAATTTTATTTTGAAATACAATTACCTACTCCCATCTGGCTGAACTGTGTCATGTATAATTGTGTACTTTGGCCTTGAGGTGAGAATGACATTCAGGCATTGATCCAAACTTCACGCGGTTCTCATCCAGAAGAGAACCGAGGCATTCTTGGTAAGTGCAAACTTGGGAGACATTGGGAATACAAAGTCTTTGATCAGCACTGTCTCTTTCCCACCAGAGACTGATCAAAGCATTTTCCTGTGGCAAGAAAGTCCACATACTGACTGTCAAAGGGTTTAGGTAGGGGTGTCCAATATTTTGGCTTCCTTGGGCCACACTGGAAGAAGAATTGTCTTGGGCCACATATAAAACAGACTAACAACAATAATAGTTGATGAGTTAAAAAAAAATCACAAAGGATCTCATAATGTTTTAAGAAAGTTTGCGAATTTGTGTTGGGCCACATTGGAAGCTGTGCAGCCTGCAGACCACAGGTTGGACAAGCTTGAACTCTCTGCTGCAGACTCTGCTCATGTCAGTCCCTTTCTTCCTAGGGGAGGGAAATTCATGTCAGCTCATCTATCCTCTGTGGGCCCTTTACTTAGCATGAGTCATATATATTCTAGTCTTAACTGAGATTAAAATCCCAACAAGGTCACTAGGAGATTTGCTTGGATAAAGGCGGTTAAATAAATCCCCAAATCTCTCATGAGCCATGTTGGAAAAAAAAAATCCCATAAACTGTTTTCCACCAAAGCATGTGAGGGCATTTTCAATGTTCTACCGAGCATTATGCTGATTGCACTGTTCAGAGGTTTATAAGCTAGAGTGAAGATTAACTAAATCACTGTCTTGACTTACAATGAAAACATTTATTTTTAGAAAGCTTAGGCTCTTTGATTGGAATTTCTGTGTAACCACACAGACAAAAACGTTAGGCATAACTGATGGACAACCTCTGATACAACGAAGTTCTGTCTTTAACGTCCACTTACATAACCTCTGATTTAAATATCTACTTCATTTGTATAGAAATATGTTGAAATAGGTGAATGAACAAATCAGCCTTTTTCGTTGTTCTATTAAATAGGGTGACATATTTTCATGTGAAGTTGGGTTTGGCAAGTTTTTTCTGTAAGGGAGCAGGTAGTAGATGTTTTTGGCTTTGCAGTTTCTGTGGTCTCTACCCCTCCATCTACTCAGCTCTGCCATTTTTAGGAAGAAGGTATCCACAGACAATATTGGCTTGGCTACATTTCAATGCCACTTTGTCTACAAAAGCAGGCAGTGGAGTGCTCACAAGATTTTTTGTTTTTTCTTTTTTGTTTTGAGACAGGGTCTCACTCTGTCACCCAGGCTAGAGTACAATGGCATGATCTCGGCTCACTGCAGCCTTGACTTTCCTGGCTCAAGCTATCCTCCCACCTCAGCCTCCTGAGCAACTGGGACTACAGGTGCATGCCAGCATGCCCAGCTAATTTTTGAATTTTTTGTAGAGACAGAGTTTTACCATGTTCTTGAACTCCTGGGCTCAAGCAATCCACCTGCCTCAGCCTCCCAAAGTGTTGGGATTACAGGTATGAACCACCATACTCGGCCTGACAAGGTATTTATATTGAGAATACATGAACAACTCTTATAACAATATGAAGACAACCTAATTTAAATATGGGCAAAGGATCTGAATAGACCTTGCTCTAAAGAAAATATATAAATGGCAAGTAAACACATGAAAACATGGTCAGTCATTAGCGAACTGGAAGTCACTTCACACCCACTTGGATGGCTAAAATAAAAAAGATAGATGGTAAGTATTAGAAAGGATGTAGAAAAACTGGAATGTTCATGTGTTGCTGGTGGTGTTGTAGAATGGTGCAGCCACTTTGGAGAACAGTTTTGCAGTTCTTCAAAATACCCAAACATAAGAGTTACCATATGACCCAACAATTCTACTTTTAGGTATGTGCCCAAGAGAACATAAAAACACAGGTCGGCACAAAAATATGTACATGGATGTTCATATCAACATAATTAACAGTGAACAAAGCATCCATCTACTTATGAAAAGATATGATAAACATTGTCTATCCAGGCCAGGGAATATTATATGGCAATTAAGTACTCATACAGGCTACGATGTGGATAGACTGTAAAAACATCATGGTAAAGTCAAGGAAGCTGGTCACAAAACGCCACGTATTCTATGATTCCATTTATCTGGAATGTCCAAAAACAGACAAATCCATAGAGAAAGCACAAGTGGTTTCCTGGGGCTGTAGTTTGTGAACCTCAGCTCTGAGGCACCAGTACATGAATGTGAGAGTTTCAAAGTTTTAATATAAAAGAGGTAAAGATACTATTGATATAATCTTCCCATATGCAAGTTTTCAGAAAAAGCAACCTAATACAGGGAACAGCACTGACTAGTGAGCAGGAGCAGGCATAACATATGGTAATTCTTAATGAAGAGAACAGCAATAATAATTTAGCAGCTAATGATTATTGCCAACCCAAATGTTAGCGCTTACCAAAAACTTTATATACATAAAAATTTATTTCTCTCAACAGGAATCCGAGTCTCCCCCATAAGCAAGATTGAATCTGGGTATAAGAAATATTCCAATATTGGTTAATTTCTTTTCTTCTCTCTGGTGGTAAAATAAATGTACACCTTTAAAAAATCAGGCTGTTAGAAATCCAACCTTGGCACCAAACAACCTCCATTTACACGTGGGAAAAGGAAGGCACAGGGCTGAGGCCTAGGAAAGGGATGGCCTGTGCTCACTCAGAAACAGTTCACACTGTCAATGCCCACGTCCCACCGCAACCTCTAAAAGAAGTGGTTTAACTTGCTGATTTAGAACACGCAAGCGGTATACGGATGTGTCACCCTAAAATTCTGCTGCTCATTTCTGAGTGGAGGGTGCATTGGACTTTTGAGGAGTTTAGAAAGGGACAGTAACTCTTAGGAGTGAGTGTCCTGGCCAGTGAGCACAGAGGATCCAGTTTCTCAAAACTCTGGGCTATTTTTATTCCTGGGGCAATAATCCTCAACATGTCCTTGTCACTGGCTACTGTGCGGTATGCAGAGCAGCTGCTCTAATGGCCAGCTCTAACTATCAAACTCTGCTGTGGACTTTAAATACAGTGCAGCTATGCTACATCACTAAGCCATTTCTATAGTTTGCTGTTGTCAGTCCTACTGGCTTAGACCCTCCTCTGCCCCTGCATTGTACTCATTTGTTAGCTTAAACAGAAATGTCAGACACATAAACAGTCTCACCTAATAGCCGACATTCAGAGCAAAGACTTGCCTTGGGTTTCCCACTTCCCCAGGGGTCAGCTACCCACCTACTCATCAGCTCTGCTTTTAGATCCTGGTAACTACCCCCAAAACCCAAGAGACTCTTTCAGGCGTCACTGCACCCACCTGGAATCTCATTCCAGGTTACTGGAGATGTTAGTCTACTGCCTGGAATGCTATATATTCCTATATATCTCTGCAGACTACAGATTGCATCTCATGATTCAGACCTCCATTCATGTCACCTCATCAGGGAGGCCTTCTCGAACCATCCCCCAATATGGAAAGGCACTGGCCCACCACATACCAATGTGCACACAACTGTACACTTCTTCTCCCCTTTGTCGCTGCCAACCACATTTCATCTCTTAATCCTCCTCCATTCTCTAGAGAGTTATTTACTGCTACTAAAAATCCTTAATTCCTTCCTTCCTTCATTCCTTCCTTCCTTCCTTCCTTCCTTCCTTCCTTCCCTCCCTCCCTCCCTCCCTCTCCTTTCTTCCCTTCCTTCCTTTCCTTTCTCCAATTCCTGCAATACTTGTCTGTATCTGCCACACAAATGGAAGCTCCCCATTGGCAGCAACTTGGCCATGCTCAGCATTATCGGAGGGTTCTGCAGCATTTGTGTGGAACAATTCTTCATTGGGAAGTTGTCATCCCAGTCTCTGGACATCAATGCCAACAGTGCCCTTGTTATCAATCGACAATTCCCCGACACCCTCCACAATGCCCTCTGGGATACCTGTTCACAGCTATATCCCCGGCACTAAGAACATTGTAGGTGCAATATATATATGTATTTATTGAATAAGTTAATTAAGAATAAATGAATCAAGATTGTTAGTCTATAAGGGAAAACACTGGATTTGAAAGCACTGAGTTGAAGTTTTCCTGTCAGTTTAAATCAGCAGTTCGAAATCTCAGCACTACTGACATGTGAACCAGATAATTCTTTGTTGTGGAGGCTGTCCTGTGATTTGCAAGATGTTTAGCACCATTCCTGACCTCTACCCACTAGATGCCAGTAGCACCCTCCTAACCAGTGGTGCCAATCAGGAATGTTTTTTGATGGTGCCAAATATCCCCTGGGGGCAAAACCACCCCTAGTTGAAAACTACTGGTTTAATCAGTAAGTTTTCATTTTTGCCAAAATAAAATAGTTCCTTTGCTCAGATTTTAAAAACTAGAGGTTTATCCAGACTTGAAACGTACTTTCTGACATACTAGTTAACTCATACATACCAAATATGTATGATCCCACCAAAGGAATGTTGACAAGCTAAATGTTTGCCTATAACATTTTGCCAGTATTTTCATCTAACTCTAATGAAGGGTCCATAGTAAATACTGCATTCAGATTAAATACCACATACTTGGCAACAGTTAAAGATCACTGATGTTAATCAATCACTTTCCTAATTAGTTGGTTAAATGGGATCTTCTCCTTCATTACACTGTCCCAAGCTATGCAAACGAGACCACATAACCAACATTTTCAAATTTCCCCAATGAACAAATCTAAAGTGGTCTGTGTTCCTTGCAAAGAAACTCACAAACATACTGAAATTAATTGAATTTTATAATTTAAAAAGGTATATAAATTACACCTCAATGAAGCTGTTTAAAAAGAGTTGTTTCTACAAGAAACCAATGACTCTGGCATCTAGACTCCCTTTTTTCTGTGATGTGATCAGATTAGCTATTCTAAGCATCACCTTGGATGCCTGGACCTCAAAAAAGACATCTACTGATGCAGAGATAACTACTGATCCAACAAGGTTACTTTTGGGATGGGACACAAAACAAGTTTCTATTCCTTAAAATATTTATATTGATCGATATCATATTACTATAGTATGGACCAGAGTTTTAGCTACTAGTGTGCTTCTCTCAGAGTCTGAGTCAAGTACTATGTTTCCACTATCTGGTCAATAAATATGTACCTACATATGGGAGGTAAAAATGAAGCCCATCTTCCTTGAATCATTTATTTAGCCAATATGGTCCCATATGGACCATATGTTAGCCCTTGTACTTGGCACTGGGAATAAAAAGATAATTGGGTCTTTGCTCTTAAAGAGTTCAAAATTATCTAAGAAATCAAAAGGAAACATTTTTAGCAGCAATTTTAGAATTTGGTATGTTAAAAGGCACACTTTAAAGCAAGTGCAAACAATTCAGATTTCGTTATTTAACATTTTAAACATCTCTAGAAGTCTGAAATTGTTAACCAATATTGGGATGGGGTGTTCTGTATTTGTCAGAGAGAGGGCCTAGATGATGAACAGAAAAGTTGGACCAACAATTCGAGGAGAGGAAGAAGTCTCCTGCAGGGTCATACCTTCCACCTTGCTTCAATTCTTTCTCCCACGTTTCTTCTTACCAGGTCATTTCTACCCCTGATATGGTAAATATAGAGCCTATGACTGCTGGACTAGTGGGCTGACTCTCTTCAGGAGGAAGAAAATAGAGAATCACCACAACAATCAGCATAATTTATAAAACTCAAGTCAACAATAAGTAAGTTAAGGCAAAACAAGTTTTGTCCTTTCTCCTCTCTTGTGTGTGCTCTCTTGCCCTTCTACCTTCCACCCTCTGCCATAAGATGACACAGCACGATGGCTCTTGCCAGATGTGGGCACCTGGATCTTGGAGTTCACAGCCTCCAGAACTATAAGAAATAAATTTCTTTTCTGTATAAATTATCCATTCTGTGGGAAAACTTTTTGCAAACTAAGCATCTGACAAAAACCTAATGTTCAGTATCTATAAAAAACTTAGACAAATTTGTAAGAAGAAAACAAATAATTCTATTAAAAAGTGGGAAAAGGCTATGAAGAGACACTTCTCAAAAGAAGACATACATGCAGCTAACAAGCCTATGAAAAAAAGCTCAACATCACTGATCATTAGAGAAATGCAAATCAAAATCACAGTGAGATACCATCTCACAACAATCAGAATGGCTACTATTAAAAAGTCAAAAAATAACAGATGCTGGTGAGGTTGTAGACAAAAAGAAACATTTATACACTGTTGGTAGGAGTGTAAATTAGTCCAGCTATTGTGGAAAACAGTGTTGTGATTCCTCAAAGAGCTGGAAACAGAACTACCATTCTACTCAGCAATCCCATTACTGGGTATATACCCGAAAGAATATAAATTGTTCTATCATAAAAACACATGCATGTGTATGTTCATTGCAGCACTATTCACAATAGGAAGGTCATGGAATCAAACTAAATGCCCATCAATGATAGATTGGATAAAGAAAATGTGGCACATATATACTACAGAATACTATGAAGCCATAAAAAAGAAGGAGATCATGTCCTTTGCAGGAACATAGATGGAGCTGCAGGCCATTATCCTTAGCAAACTAATGCAGGAACAGTACTGCACATTCTCACTTATAAGTGGGAGCTAAATGATGAGAACACATGAACATGGAGACGGAAACAACAGACACTGGGGCCCATCAGAGGGTGGGACAGTGGGAGGAGGGAGAGGATCAGGAAAAATAACTAATGGGTACTAGGCTTCATACCTGGGTAATAAAACAATCTGTACAACAAACTCCCATAACACAGTTTACTTATGTACAAGCCTGCACGTGTACCTCTGAACTTAAAAGTTAAATTAAAAAAAAATATATCATTCTGTGGTATTCTGTTCTAACAAAACAAAATGGACTAAGACACTGGTAATTATTTATTTATAACTAGAGTGCCTGGCAAAAGCAAAGGCTCAGGAAACATTTATTTATTGAATGAATAAATATGCCACAACTGTTAGATTAAAATGCGTTATCCTAAATTCTAGCATTTTTATCCTTCCTTTTTCTCCAAGAATTTTCTTGTTTGTTTTCTCATTTCATCCCTGAATTGACACAGGGTGAGGCAAGGGAGGTAATAACCCCAATTCTATTTTAGATAGACCTTTAGAGACTCAAGAGTGCACATTTAGCAAGTTATTGAGTGAGAAACTATGTGAACCTCACAGTCCAAGATCTGTGCTTCCAATCACAACGATACAATGAATTAAGGACTTGACACAACAGAAGGGTCCACGGCTAGGACGAGACTTGGCAGGCCAAAGGGAGAGTCCTACCACTTCTTCCTATGCAGTGGGAAAGCAATTAAGAAAATGCGGCACACTGGTGGCAGCTGGAGAGTTGGCAGGCTTCTCGAGAGAAAGACTGTAAGCAGTGTCATAGGCCTGGAAGATGGATGGGGCCCGTTTATGCACCGAGACTGGTGTACAAATGGAATCATGCCCAGTCTCACTGGCCTTTCTTCAAAGATGTCATTGACAGATGAGTGTCTAAATGTTTTTGTTTAAAAAAGAAAACACAAAAAAAGAAAGAAGAGAATAAAACAAAAACAAGAAAACAACAACAACAAAAACCTCTTTCTACCCCACACATATATAGCCAATGAACGTGAGATGACCAGGTCAGGCCTGGGAGAGGAGCTGGCCTTTCCAAGGAGTCCCTGATAATTATTTGCATAGTTGCATACCTCTTATTTCAGATGAGTTCCACTTTAACACAAGGACTTCATTGAAACCTAACATTCCTGCCAGTCGGCTGTCTCCCATCTGCTGTTGGGGCACACTGATGGGAGGAAAGCCTGCTCACACATTCATATTCCTCTGCCAAAACAAGGCTTCTTCCCCAATTAAAATGGTCTTTTTAATTTTAGACTGGTAAACAGTGTCCACTCAATTTGAGGAAAATACACAGAGGAAAGTTACCAAACCTAATCACACAGTGACATGATGGTTGAGTCAGAGTCAGGAAAACTTGGGGTGGGGTGCCTAAGAGGCTGCTCTGTTCTTGGAGACAGAAAGGTCTTCTTGAGGTCACTGCTGGCGTGGGGCTGCAGCCACAGCAGCCTTCAACATTACAACCAAGCAATTCTGTTTTATCTTATGTCTACCAAACACAGTTTGCAAAAGGTTAATAATCACCAATTCTAAACGGTAAGGATTAAATACAGTTCTTCAAATGACCTTGCCTCTTGGCCTTGTCTGTAATTATCTTTTGAAAACGGGGACCATTTGGCACACCCAGAGAAGCAGTAAATAGGAGGATGACTCTTCCACCCATTCACGGTGGACCAAACTGTGTCTCGTGCCCTGCCTGTGGTCTATGGCCACCTATGCAACTCGACAATAGACTGGCATAGCATTTGGGAGGTGCATGTTCTCCTCTAGACTGGATACCCAGTGTTCAGGCTCAGACCACATTTCATCCATACTCAGCCAAATAAGCATTTTTGAAATGTAAGCCATTTGGAAATATGTGAGCATAGTCTGTAAACTTGGACAGGTGGCTGGGATAGGCACAGTGACTTTAGGTCTCATCCTTCAGGATGTCTAAACTAGAAACCCAAGGAAAGGGTTTTAAAAAGAAATTTCAAACAGACAACCGGATACTCTGGCCAGACCACGTCTGTGACAGCTGCTGCATGTGGCCGTGGCTCCTGGGAGATAACATGCCTTCAGAATTAGCTTGCTGGACCAGTCTGGAGGGAAGCAAGTCTGACCTCCTTTAAGCAAAAATAAATCTTGTTGAGTTAAATGGTCCTGTCTCCCACTTTCCTTTCCTCAAGGAACATGAGACATTAAGTGACAAAATTTGAAGACAGCAACTGTGAATCCTCAGAGTCCATATCTCCTGGCTGATTAAGAATAGGTCTGCTTAGTTCAAGACGAGCCACAGGTCAGATACATAAGGCTGTCATCCTTGCCATTCCCAGTAACTCAGGAATAACCAGGGTAACTGTCCTCAGATCTTCCAACCCCACTAATACAATTATGATGCAGAGGCTAAGTCAGAAAGAAAGTGGGGGGACAAAAGCAGTGTTTCCTTGCTAAAGAACAACCACTTCAAACAGGGCTCCTCCATCTGCTCCATTTGTACTCCTTCCCAAAAGTATTCAGTGTTTGAAGACACAGAAGTGGGTGTTCAAAGTCACCCTAAAGTACAACTTATCAAGGGAGACTGCTGGAAAACAAAAATTGCTCCCTTTAGTAAACCTAGCCAATATCAGCTGGTGTCTGGGGTATATCACCCACCCATCAACCAATGGCTCCAAAATGATCAGAATAAACCATGTGCCAGCCACACCCTCAGGCCTTGTTTTTATGTCAGCATTTGTCTTCAAAGAAAGGTTTGTGGTAGTCGCCAGCCCTTTGGGTCAGATGCCACCAGTGAAAGCCCCCAGCCATCTACAGAGAGCTGCTGACACTCCTAAAAAGTGAGAGAAATGGGAAAAGCCAGAGACTGGTCTTCTTTGACAATTCAAGACTCTCAGTCATATGATATTTTAGCTTTCCCCTGGTCACAAACACAGCACCTGCAGATACAGCTAATTCTAATTCCCCAGGGGGATTAGGGGGATGAAAACCTCAGTCTCTCTAGAGAAGGACACATTTTAAATTGTGTTTGCCTAAAACAAACCTGCAATTTCCTTATACGCCTACTGTCATCCTAATGACACAGAAGCTGGAGTTGTGGAGTTTACTTTGAATGAACGTGCTACCTACCATCAAGAAATTCTCCTGGGCACACACTAACAATTTTTCCACCGGCTCAGAGTTTAAGGATAGAAACCCTGGGAACGTTTTCTGTTTTCACATCAACCGCCACCAGCTGTCAGAGCCTTGGATTGAAGGAGATGATACCAAGCTGAGGAAGAAGTAATTTTAAATTGTTTTCCATTTGAAAACCTTTTTGGAGGTTAAGTGTGCTACGTAGAAGTAGCCCACTGGCCGGATGAATGGGCGCCATGCTTACTTTGTCTGCATGGATTGAATCCATTATTTACCTGCCACCACAGGAGATTTCCGTTCATCCAGGAGCTGGATGGATGTACTCGCTGTCACCACATTGCTTTTATTGACAGGTCCTGTAAAAAAAAACACCACAACAAAAATGAAGTTAATTACAGTGTACACGCTAAGAGAGTAATCATATCAGCCCACAGTCACCAATTCTGCAAATTGTTTCGGGGCTCAGTCCCAGGCCCCAGAGTCCTCTGAACTGTGGATGCACTGCCTATGCTGCCAGGCCATGAGTGCAGTGCTGTGAGTCCTCCTGGCTGAAAACACCAGTGAGCTGAGTTACGACCACCAGTGCGCTGGGGAACATCCAGCCTCTTCACATTGAAACCATCGACCACCATCGAGGGACCACATTTTTTGGTAATCTGTGGTTTCAAATTGCAGTGTTTACTTGTGTCAGTGGTCATATTTACACTGCCTGTCTAAATATAGCCATGGAGAGCTGTATGAGGGCTTTGAAATTATTTTACAAGTTGGCGACTTTAGCTCTGATTCCTTGGTTAAATCTTTGCTGATCTATAAAATTGTAATTTCAAGCCCAGTTTCTCTGAGCAAAACCATTCTAAACAGGGATAGAGCTGGAGCACAATCTTCACTCCAAACTATTATTACTCTGGTAACAATATGGCATTAGTATTAAGAAATTTTTAATTATCAGCAATGGTTCCAATATCCATGAATTTAAAAAGATACTGAGCACAAATTCTGAATGCCCGGAGTCCAATGCCAACCTTATAAGAGGTGCTCAATGAATGTGAGCTGGATGAAATCCAACTGAGTTGAGAAGCAGGGAAAAGTCAAACCTGAATTTGAATACACTTACAACAAAAGCAATGAGAGATTTTCTCCTGGCCCAAGTTTAAGCAGCAATAAAAACCAGTTTCTTTTCCAGTTTGTACAGGTATTCAATACATAGTAGAGAAAATTAGAGAAAGCTCCACCACAGTGACTTATAGTTGGTGATTTTTAAGGTTTTCCCTGACTCTAAAGGGGTTATGAAATGTCCTAAGATGTTACGTCATCTGTAACTTTGTCATGAACAAGGTAAAATTCACTTCATTATACCATTACATTGAAAGTTTAGTGAAAATCCCAGTTACCAAAAACCAAACCAGCAACAGCTTGAGTTAATCAGAATTCATTTATCCCAGACAAGGTTCTAGGAAAAAAAAGTGAATAGCAAAATAAACTGATAAGAG
This sequence comes from Plecturocebus donacophilus, assembly GCA_004027715.1. Classification (NCBI taxonomy): domain Eukaryota; kingdom Metazoa; phylum Chordata; class Mammalia; order Primates; family Pitheciidae; genus Plecturocebus; species Plecturocebus donacophilus. Next base: position 74,024 of record PVKP010007074.1, read on the forward strand.
GGGCTGCCACACACAAGTACACACACATACAAAGCAATGTGGGGAGGTGTTCTCACTCCCCACAGCTCTTTCTCCCTGTACAGTTCTGGCAAAAGCCACTCTGTCACAAAAGGATAACTAAATGATTCGAAGAACAGCAAGGTAAGTTCTATTTTTTTCTTTAGAGGACTGTGATAAGGAAGTCTTAAGAGATTGCTTGACAATTGCTCAGAGATTTCATACCACCAGGCCTGCCTTAGAAGAGCTCCTGAAAGAAGCACTAAACATAGAAAGGAACAACCAGTACCAGCCACTCCAAAAACATACCAAATGGTAAAGACCATTGACCAAATGAAGGAACTGTGTCAACTAATGGGCAAAACAACCAGCTAGCATCAAAATGGCAGGATCAAATTCACACATAACAATATTAACCCTAAATGTAAATGAGCTAAATGCCCCAATCAAAAGACACAGACTGGCAAATTGGATAAAAAGTCAAACCCATCAGTGTGCTGTATCCAGGAAACCCATCTCACGTGCAAGGATACACACAGGCTCAAAATAAAGGGTCAGAGGAAGATTCACCAAGCAAATGGAGAGCAAAAAAAAAAAGCAGGAGTTGCAATCCTAGTTTCTGATAAAATAGACTTTAAACCAACAAAGATCAAAAGAGACAAAGAGGGGCATTACATAATGGTAAAAGGATGAATGCAAAAAGAAGAGCTAATGATCCTAAATATATACGCACTCAATACCGGAACACTCAGATACATAAACAAGTTCTTAATGATATACAAACAGACTTATATTCCCACATAATAATAGTGGGAGACCTTAATACTCCACTTCAATATTAGACAGATCAATGAGACAGAAAATTAACAAGGATATCCAGGACTTGAACTCAGATCTGGACCAAGCAAACTTAATAGACATTTACAGAACTCTCTATCCCAAATCCACAGAATCCACATTATTCTCAGCACCACATCACACCTACTCTAAAATTGACCACATAATTGGAAGTAAATCACTCCTCAGCAAATGCAAAAGAATGGAAATCATAACAAACAGTCTCTCACACCACAGAGCAATCATATTAGAATTCAGGATTAAGAAACTAACTCAGAATCACACAACTTCATTGAAACTGAACAACTGGCTCTTGAATGTCTTGAATGTTGACTGGATAAACAATGAAATGAAGGCAGAAATAAAGATGTTCTTCGAAATCCACGAGAATGAAGACACAACATACCAGAATCTTTGGGACACATTTAAAGCAGTGTCTAAAGGTAAATTTATAGGAATAAATGCCCACATGAGCAGCAAGGAAAGATCTAAAATCGATACCCTATCAGCAAAATTGAAAGAGCTAGAGGAGCAAGATCAAAAAAACTCAAAAGCTAGCAGAAGACAAGAAATAACTAAGATCAGAGCAGAACTGAAGGACATAGAGACACAAAAAACCCTTCAAAAAATTAATAAATCCAGGAGCTGATTTTTTAAAAAGATCAACAAAATAGACCACTAGCCAGATTAATAAAAATAAAAGAGAGAAGAATCAAATAGATGCAATTAAAAACGATAAAGGGGATATCACCACTGATTCCACAGAAATACAAACTACCGTCGGAGATTACTACAAACAACTCTATGCACATAAACCAGTAAACCTGGAAGAAATGGATAAATTCCTGGACACTTGCACCCTTCCAAGCCCAAACCAGGAAGAAGTCAAAACCCTGAATAGACCAAAAACAAGAGCTGAAGTTGAAGCAGCAATTAATAGCTGCCAACCTATTTTTTTTTTTATCAACCAAAAAAAGCCCGGGACCAGATGGGTTCACAGCTGAATTCTACCAGACATACAAAGGGGAGCTGGTACCACTCCTTCTGAAACTATTCCAAACAATCCAAAAAGAGGGAATCCTTCCCAAACCATTTTATGAGACCAGCATCATCCTGATACCAAAACCTGGCAGAGACTCAACAAGAAAAGAAAACTTCAGGCCAATACCCCTGATGAACACAGACGCAAAAATCTTCAATAAAATACCGGCAAACTGATTGTAATAGCACATCAAGAAGCTTATCCATCATAATCAAGTAGGCTTCGTCCCAGGGATGCAAGGCTGGTTCAACATACGCAAGTCTATAAACATAATTCACCACATAAACAGAACCAAAGACAAAAACCATATGATTATCCCAATAGATGCAGAGAAGGCCTTTGACAAAATTCAACAGCACTTTATGCTCAAAACTCTCAATAAACTTGTTATCAACAGAACGTATCTCAAAATAGCAAAAGCTATTTATGATAAACACCCAGCCAATATCATACTGAATGGACAAAAACTGGAAGCATTCCCTTTGAAACCTGGCACTAGACAAGGATGCCCTCTCTCACCACTCCTATTCAATATAGTATTGGAATTTCTAGCCAGAGCAATGAGGCAAGAAAAAGAAATAAAGGGTATTCAATTAGGAAAGGAGGAAGTCAAATTGTCTCTCTTTGAGGACAACATGATTGTATATTTAGAAGACCCCATCGTCTCAGCCCAAAATCTTCTGAAACTGATAAGCAACTTCAGCCAAGTCTCAGGATACAAAATCAATGTGCAGAAATCACAAGCATTCCTATACACCAATAACAGACAAACAGAGAGCCAAATCAAGAGCAAACTAACATTCACAATTGCTACAAAGAGAATAAAATACCTAGCAATACAACAAACAAAGGATGTAAAGGACCTCTTCAAGGAGAACTACAAACCACTGCTTAAGGAAATAAGAGAGGATACAAACAAATGGAAAAACATTCCATGTTCATGGTTAGGAAGAATCAATATTGTGAAAATGGCCATACTGCCCAAAGTAATTTACAGATTCATCATTATCCCCATCAAGCTACCTATGACCCTCTTCACAGAACTGGAAAAAAGCACCTTCAACTTCATATGGAACCAAAAGAGATCCTGCATAGCTAAGTCAATTCTAAGCAAAAAGAACAAAGCAGGAAGCATCATACTACCTGACTTCAAACTATACTACAAGACTACAGTAATCAAAACAGCATGGTACTGGTACCAAAACAGAGATGTAGACCAATGGAACAGAACAGAGGCCTCGGAGGGAATGCTACACATCTACAAACATCTGATCTTTGATAAATCTCACAAAAACAAGCAATGAGGAAAGGATTCCCTGTTTAATAAACGGTGTTGGGAAAACTGGCTAGCAATTCGCAGAAAGCAGAAAATGGACCCCTTCCTGACACCTTACACTAAAATTAACTCCAGATGGATTAAAGACTTAAATATAAGACCTAACACCATAAAAACCCTAGAAGAAAACCTAGGCAAAACCATTCAGGACATAGGCATAGGCAAGGACTTCATGACTAAAACACCAAAAGCATTGATAACAAAAGTCAAAATAGACAAATAGGATCTAATTAAACTCCAGAGCTTCTGCACAGCAAAATAAACAATCATTAGAATGAACCAGCAACCAACAGAATGGGAAAAAATTTTTTGCAATCTATCCATCTGACAAAGAGATAATATCCAGAATCTACAAAGAACTAAAACAGATTTACAAGAAAAAAACAAACAAACCCATTCAAAAGTGTGCGAAGGATATGAACAGACATTTTTCAAAAGAAGACATTTATGAGGCCAACAAACATATTAAAAAATGCTCATCATCACTGGTCATTAGAGAAATGCAAATCAAAACCACATTGAGATACTATCTCACTCCAGTTAGAATGGTGATCATTAAAAAATCTGGAGACAACAGATGCTGGAGAGGATGTGGAGAAATAGGAACCTTTTACACTGTTGGTGGGAGTGTAAATTAGTTCAACCATTGTGGAAGACAGTGTGGCGATTCCTCAAGGACCTAGAAATAAAAGTTCCATTTGAGCCAGCATTCCATTACTGGATATATATCCAAAGGATTATAAATCATTCTATTATAAAGATACATGTGGGGAGGAACCGTTACAGGAACTGAAGCTGCCAATTAAGCCTGATCAAGATGACAACCTCCCAAAAGCACTGAGACTTCGTGGCAGAGCCCATGGGAGAAAAGCCAGTGGGGAGCCTGGCCGGGATTGGTGAAGTCCTGGGCGAGAAGCTGGAGGAAAGGGGTTTTGACAAGGCCTATATTGTCCTTGGCCAGTTTCTGGTGCTAAAGAAAGATGAAGACCTCTTCCAGGAACGGCTGAAGGACACTTGTGGCACCAACGCCAAGCAGTCCCAGGACTGCTTTGGATGCCTTCGAGAGTGGTGTGACGCCTTCTTGTGATGTTCTCTGGGAAGCTCTCAATCCCCAGCCCTCATCCAGAGTTTGCAGCCAAGTAGGGACTCCTCCCCTGTCCACTACAAAGGAAAAGACTGCTATTGTTGTACTCACCTCTGACATACTCCAGGGTCTTTGGGAGTTTTCTCCCCTAATCATTTCAACTTTTTTGGATTCTCACTCTTGCATGCCTCCCTCTTCCTTTTTCCCTTGCCAGTTCCCTGGTGACAGTTACTGGCTTTCCTGAATGGATTCCTGACCCCAACCCTCACCTCCACCCTCACTTGCAGTCCATTTGATACCATTTGGCTCCCTTTTTGGCAGAACAGTCACTGTCATTGTAAAGTTTTTTAGATCAATAAAGTCAATGGCTTTCAAAAAAAAAAAAGACACATGCAAACGTATGTTCATTGCAGCACTGTTTACAGTAGCAAAGACCCTGGAACCAACCTGAATGCCCATGGATGATAGCCTGGACAAGGAAAATGTGGCACATATACACCACGGAATACTATGCAGCCGTAAAAACCAATGAGTTTGTGTCCTTTGTAGGGACATGGATGAATCTGGAAACCATCATTCTCAGCAAACTGACACAAGAACAGAAAATCAAACACTGCATGTTCTCACTCATAGGCAGGTGTTGAACAGTGAGAACACATGGACACAGGGAGGGGAGCATCACACACTGGGGTCTGTTGGGGGGGACTAGGGGAGGGACAGTGAGGGGTAGGGAGTTGGGGAGGGATAACATGGGGAGAAATGCAAGATATAGGTGATGGGGATGGAGGTGGCAAACCACATTGCGATGGATGTACCTGTGCAACAATCCTGCATGATCTGCACGTGTACCCCTAAACCTAAAGTGCAATTAAAAAAAAAAAAA
>PVKP010007075.1:0-79106 GCA_004027715.1 Plecturocebus donacophilus
TCCTGTCTCCATTGTTAAGCACAATTATTGGCATAAAAGAGGTTTTTAATACCCATTTTTAGACTGTATTCTAGCCTGGGCAATAAAACAAGAATCCCATTCTCTCTCCCTCTTTCTCTTCCTCTTTCTTTCTCTCTTTCATTCTTTTTTTCTTTCTTTTGCTGTTTCTTTCTTTCTCCCTTTCTCTCTTTTTCTAAAAAAAAAAAAAAAAAGATACATATGTGAAAATCTTCTGAGGATGAACATGCCATTTCCTTGGTCCCAAGTGGACTCCAGGATTGAAGAGGCCATTTTGTAAAGAAGCTTGTTGGTTTTTTTCTAAGTCTCTAAAGACATCTTCCTCCTTCAAGTTGCAGTTATGTGCTTGGGGCTTGGCTGATAAACCCATTAGGTTACCTGGGGGAACGACATGTGGGAGATTCAGGACACATACTCTCTCTTTTTCTCAAGGGAATTTGTCTCTTTCTTCCAGCCTCCTCAAATTGGTGGCAGAGTAGAGGGACATTTGAGCTGTCACAGGAATTGGAGAGGGCACAGGAATTCAAAAGCATGAGGCTGGAGGAGATATATAAATGTTGTAAATGTGGAGAACCCACTAGCTAGTGAAAATGGGAGCCCTATTCCTGTACAGAGCCTACAAAAGGTTTGTGACTGACGTGTTTAAAATACGGAAGTTGAAGGAAAAATGAAAAGGGAAATTAAGGGGCTTAAATACATATATAGCTTAGACTCTGAAGGGAAGAAGGAGGCCTCAAGAAAGCCCTAAAAACTGGAGGATGCACTATCACAGATGGCTAAAGTTTAGGAGAAAGGAAAGTTCCACATATAATTTTCCAAGAAAGAAGTCATCTACACGAGTTGTGGAGTCCCTGTGCCCCTAATGTGGTAGCTTTCTGATGTGATTGCCTGCTCAGAAGATTTCCCCCAAGTGACTTTTATGTTCACAGCAGGTAGACTGAACAACTAATGTGGATTGATACCTTGGTGAAGAGAAAACCAAAAAACTTCCCTTTTTAGAAAATTTCCAGCTTTATCAAGTTGTAATTTAGATACAATAAGATCCACCCAATTTATTTTATTTTATTTTTTAGATGATATAGATGAGATTTATTTTTATTTACTTTTCTTCATTTTTTATTTTAAGCTTGGGGGTACATGTGCAGGATGTGCAGATTTGTTATATAGGTAAACATGTGCCATGCTGGTTTGATGAACAGATCATCTCATCATGTAGGTACTAAGCCAAGCATCTATTAGCTATTCTTCCTGATGCTTTCCTTCCCCCAAAACCCCCACTCCGACAGGCCTTAGTGTGTGTTGCTCCCCACAATGTGTCCATGAATCCACCCATTTTAAATGTACAGTTGGATAAATTTTAGTAATTGTATACAGTTGTGTAACCACCACCACAATTAAGTCACAGTGCAGTTTCTTACCTCAAAAGTTTCCTTGTGCCCATTTATACCCTTCCAAGACCCCATTCCAGCAATATTTGTTTAAAAAATCTCTAGTCGTTCCAGCAATATTTGTTTAAAAAACAGTCCTGGTTTGTTTGCTTTTCTTCTGTTTTCTCTCTGTACTTTTATTTTACTGCACTAAGGGTCCATTGTCTGTATCTGGTAACAATCATGTTGATCTAAATTATAAGTGGGAATACTACTGTTGTTTCAGAAAGGGAGCCTAGATTGTAAGGAACATCAGTAATTATATTTGGCCATGACATTTGGTAATGTTTTGCGGGTGTGTAAATTTAGAATACCACAAGAAGAAGCAATACACATATTAATCCATTTATCCTCACCTATCTTTTAAGACCTCCAAAAATATTAAGTGTAATTTAGCTCAATAACTATCAAACCTAGCCTCATCTGAATCACTTGAAGTGTCTTAAATTGTCCTTTATTTTTATTGTAGAGATAATGGCTGAATATGGTTTCTAAGAAACTGAACAGTATAGAAGAGAAAGTTTCCTGTTTATTTACTAGTTTCCAGTCAAGAGGTAACTTTTAAAAATTATTTTGAATTTTGAGTTTTTCAGATGAATAACATCATTACTCTAAAAATGTGTTTATACTTCTGTCTCTTGCTTTATCATTTTTAGATAGTATTTATTGACCACTAAGAAAAAGGAAGGATTTAACATATGCTACCTCTTTCTTTTACCTATTTCTGACTTCCTCTAAATTTTATTAGTTATATTATTATAATTTTCAGAACATCTTAGCGGTTGCCTTTATAACTTTAAGTAATGTACTTAAATCTCTATTGCTGGATCTATTAATTGCATACAGTGTTTATTGGCGCTCATTTCAGAGGCTTGCCTACAGTCTTTTCTCCCTCCACTGCTTCCAACTTCTGCCAGGTATAATATTACTTGTACATTATTAAGCTCATAGCAACTACTGCCTGTGTTCAAATCTCAGTTCCAACACTTGTCATCTATGTAATCTGGGATAAATTACTGAATGTCTCTGTGCCATCACTTTCCTCAAATGACAACCGGAAATGATAACATCTTCATAGGGTTTCTGTAAGACAACATTTCATTATTTCAATATCGAAATAAATGTTTCAAAGCACTAAAATTTTATTCGGCATATAGTAAGTGCTTTTTAAGTGTTAAATTTAAAAATAAAATGACAAAATTAAAAATAAAAAAATCCATTTTACAATTTTAATGAAATCCTCAGTTTGCTGTATCTCTAGCTTGATTCAAAAAATCATACCAATGGGCAAAAGAGATAAACATTTCACCAAGGAGGATATACACATGGCAAATAGGAATATGGAAATATGTTCAACATCATTAGATATTAGGGAGGCATAAATTAAAAACACAAGGAGATCACTATGCATCTATCAGAAGTTCTAAAATTTGTGATGATAACACATGCTTCGGGAAATGTGGTGAAACTGGATCATTACATCTCTACATTGCTGGTAGAGATGTGAATGATACAGCTCCTTTGGAACAAAGTTTCTTTTGGAGGAAAGTGGATGTAGATGAAAAAAGGAAAAATAAGGGATTCTTGTGGTGATGGAATTGTTCTGTATTTTGACTGTACCTTGACTGCATCAATATTGCTATTTTGGCTGTGATATTGTGTTATAATTTTACAAAGTATTGTCAGTCAGGGAAATGGGATAAAGGGTACAATGGACCTTCTGGCTCTCTCTGTATTGTTTCTTACAACTACATGTGAATCTAAAAACTTAAAAGTTTACAGCTAGGCACAGTGACACATGCCTATAATCCTAGCACTTTGGGAGGCTGAGGCAGGCACACTGCTTGAGCCCAGGAGTTTGAGATCAGCCTGGCCAACATGGCAAAACTCCATCTCTACTGAAAAAAAGCTTGGGAAGTTGAGGTTGCAGTGAGCCGTGATTGCGCCACTGCACTGCAGCCTGGGCAATGGGAGTGAAACACTGTCTCAAATAAATAAATAAATAAATAAATAAATAAATAAATAATAAAAGCTTAATTTAAAAAATTGAACCAATAAACAGAATTTACTACTGGAAATTCCATGTAAATAATATTCATAGCAAGACCAAGGTGTGTGATTGGACCCATAGAGGAAAAAAATGTAATCACATGGCACTAAAGAAGTGCTGTTTGAAGGAGAATGTTTCAAGTGTCAAAATCGAATGGATTATCTTTTCTTACATTCCTTCAATGGCTCAGGATGATACCATGATTTAGTGTGCTTCTTATTAGAACCAAGATCATAGTACAGCTTTTGGTTTCTTTAGAGTTCTTAATTGTGTTTGTTTTATTGACAACCAAAACCACATATAAATAACTTTTGGTTTCTTATATGGGTTGATTATGGAATTTGTGTCCATCTTGAGTATTTTCCGTGACCTCTCTGACTTCCTGTTTAATTATGTAGTATTGCTTCTTGGTCAGCTTAGTAGTTGTCCTGTTGGAATTTCTTTTATCCACACCTCTGTGATACTTTAAAATACAGATTCCCCGGCCTCACCACAGATCTAGTAAATTGGCTGGGGTGTGGGTGTTTTTGAAAAGCTCCCTCAAGTGACTTTGCCGATTAATCACATTTGGGACTCCCTTTAGCTAATCCTTAGAGTCCTATAGCTGCTATTATTATTAATAATAGTAATAATATATACTGTTTATTGAGGATTTACTATGTTACAGGCATTATTTTAGGTGTGAGTGTATGGTATCATTTACTCTTTACTACAAACTTATGAAGTAGGTACTATTATTATCCTCATTTGAGAGAAAACTGAGTATCAGAGAAGTTAAATCACACCACTTTAAGCTCCAGAGCCAGAATTGGAACTCAGGTTTGTCTGACAATATAATCTTCAATTTTAACCAACAAACTATGTTAATTTTAAAGTAGCTGGGTATGGTGACGCTTGCCTGTAGTCTGAGTTACTCAGGAGGCTGAGGCAGAAGGGTGGCTTGAGCATAGGAGTTCTGGGCTGTAGTGCCCTATGATGATAGGGTGTCTGCACCATCAATATGGCAACCCCCTGAGAGCAAGGTACTACCAGATTGTCCAAGGAGGGGTGAACCAGCCCAGAAATGGAACAGGTCAAAACTCCTGTGCTTATCAGTAGTGGGATGGTGTGTGTGTGAATAGCCACTGCACTCCAGCCTGGGCAACATAGTGAGACCCCATCTCTAAAAATTAAAATAATAAGATAAAATAAAACTCTGTAGCTCCATGGAAAACATCTAGAAATCAAAGAGCTTGGTATTGGAGCACAGATAAAAGGAGACTACCTGTTGTCAACAAATTTATAGCTGAAACCTGGCATCTTTTAATTAATTAATCAATGTCATTTTTGTAAGGTCCCAGAGATGAAAAACGGGCCATGGATTAAGTGGAAAGCCTTAGAGATTTCTTTTGAGCTCTGAATATTTTGGATGTCATAAAAACAAGTTATAAATAAATTTCCCATTGTTGAACTAGTCTTAATATTTACAAATAACATATGGTCTTACTGTTCTGATATGAACTGATCTCCGGGATCCATCAGGTTAAAAATAAATAGCATATGCTGCCACTTATAGAAAAAAGAGGAGGCTTGCATATTTGCATTTGGTGATGAAGACATAAGACTCTCTGAAAAGATACACAAGAAGAAAATAAAACAAAAAAAACCCATGCCCTAATAATGGGCACAAAACTAATGTTTGAAATCTAAATCTAAATTGTTAATAAAATGTGCAAAACTACTACACACACATATAATGGAATAGTGAATTTTGTGTTACATTAGATCACTGTATGCTTTCATACTGTATTGGTTGTTTTTCTTATGTAATTTAAAAACCAGACCAACTCTGCTAATTAAGCTCTCCCTGGCTAGGAGCTCACTTGGATCTCTGACAGTTCCTAGTTAAAGCCTAGTTTGTGGTTTTTAACAACAAACCAAGACCCTCTTGTTTGCTTCAAGAAAGCTGGCTGGTTTTAGTTTCTGGAATTATTCTGGGGGGTACCCTCATCCCAACAAGTCACTAATTGTCTTGACCATGACTTATAGTTGTGCCAGACTTTTCTTTTTGCTTTCTGTTTGAGGCAGGTAGTAATAGTAGTGATGAAATCAATGTGAATTCGGTTTTGATTTATGACAGATTATCTTGGAAACAGGAATAGGTGGTATATAGAGATGACTAAAGACAAAATCAACTAAATGAAATTATTTGAAGTAATATATGTGTTTTTGGCATATACTTTAATTCTTCCACTTATTGCTTCTTAAGTAGTCCAGAACTCCAAAGATGAAAACAACATAGGCAAGTGACATTTAATAAGATGAAATGTTTAAAATGTACTACTTCTGATAATGGTACTCAATGTGAATAGTATTTAGTAATTCTTTTTATAATTTTACTTATTTATTTTGGCATGTTTAGGAATAGGAAAAGACGCTAAATCAGATACCTTCACTACTTTTATTGTTAAATCTACCTCATCTCCCTTTTTGTATCTCCCTACCAGAAAAGAAATGGCCTAAGAATTTCCACCTGCTTGGTATGATATTTTAAAACATCTCATAACACTTTGATTTCACTAACATATTACCCAAAGCAACTAGTTTCCATCACCTTTACTCTCTTATGAATCCCCAAAGTAAGCTTAAAAGGAAATCACAAGCCTTGTAAAAAAAAATTAGAAATACTTCTTCCTTCCCTTATATGGTCTACTGGTGTCACTTAACTAAAACTCTTCAGTCTGTGACCTTGAGAAACCTAGAGGCTAAATAGGTGAAGTATTGAAGGTCATCCCCTCGCCCACCACCCAAAAAGAAGAGCATATATTCAACCTAACAGGTATGTGTTTTCATAATTATGGCAGATGGTGATTGAAGCAAAGGCAATTCAAAAAGGGGGCCACGTGAAAGCAATAATTTTGAATGTTTGACATTTGTTTTGAAACTACCTTACTACCCTGTACCCTTTACCATCTGTCTGTTATCCCTCCCAACACCCACCTCTGTCTTCCCACAGGGCCCCATTGTCTGCAGTTCCTGTTTCTCAGGGGCGGAGCTGTGGGAGGCAGCCATGGGTGCCATAATAGGCACCTGCGGCCAGCACAATGGGCTGTGGGTGCTTGTGGGAGAGACAGATTGATGTATTGTGCATGGGGGAGGAGGGCTGTCACTTGAATCCATGTGAACCCAGGCTTTAGGGGCAAGGGAGATTGACAGCTTTTGTAGGTTGCATTTCTTTTTCAAAGCTTGGCTTTAATAGACAGTAAGTTTGGGGCCCCAGGCTTTCACTCCCATAATTCTAACAGGGCAATCACAAGCATTCAGCATTTCTTTTTACCCCCCTTGTTACGCATTAAATGATTTCAGTAAAGGAATGTGCAGCATTAATTAGAATTTGTTAGCAGATACCAAGGGGAAAAGTTTCTTCACAACAACTATAGGAGGTGTCATTTGTACAAAGACTTTTTTGTTTTCTTTCCCCATTACATTATCACTGCAATATGTAAGGTAGTGATTCTTTTCATTTAAATTAAGTGGAAAGCTACTAAATCTTGTTTTATTCTCCAAAAAGAATAAGGTCCTTAACACTTATCTTTTAACTTCTTTCATTTCCTAAGGTTGGTGTTTACTTTTGCTTTCAGTCTGACCCATTTACTGGTCTGTGTGGTTGTGTATCCAGTTTTGTGTACCATTTAGCTCTTACAATTACAAGCAACCCACTACTGATATATAAGGATTGTTTCCAGGTGAAAATAGCTAGCAGTAATACTGGAAATCACTGATACTGGAGCCCTTTTCAGTAATGGTATACTGAGAAATGATAAAAATTAGACTGCTATAGGTCTGTATCCTAACTTATTTTCTAACACTGTTTTTTCCCTACTTGATATTTAACCCTAGCCATGACATCAAAGTTATGGAAGAATGAGGCGGTGGCAAAGGAATATTTTTTTCCCACAGAAAACTCATTCCTAAACCATGTCAGTTTTTTTAAACATCAAAAGTTCTCCCTCACACACATACACAGATAGCATCATTTCCTTATAGCAAGTAAAAAATGGCCCGTTTCCTTAGTATCTGTTTTCTATTATTTAAAAAATAATCTAGACATTTTAGAATTATATAGGAAGAAAATTAATGTCAGATAGGATATCTTGTAAACACACTCTTTGGCATCCAGGGAACTAAAAAAACATTACTAAAATTTCTGGTGTGATTTTTTTTTTCTAACATCTCTCTTACATAAAATCATTTTCTCAGTAGAAGGAGTTGGAGGCTAATTGAATTAGAATTTTCCCCACTCAATTGTTTTATTTAAATGTGTTAAGGACAACAGTGAAAAATATTGTCTACCATTATTTCTCAGAAAGAGCATATTCCCACACAGTTGTCTGGCTCTGTCTATAATAATAATTTGATGCAATGGTTTAAAAAGTAGTGGAGTGATAATAATTAGAGTGTGCGACACAGAAATTTCAATGTAGGATTCAACATTTCACCATGCAGGGCATGAAAATTGCCGACCAGGGCTAGTCAGCTCTAAGTACTAATTAACTAATTAATCAGGTGCTGAAACCAACTGAATGGAGGATACCAGCCAGACAACTCAAGCCCAAGCAGAGGGTTGTGCTCTTTAAAAGACAGAGCAGTCTTTCTTCTTGGTTTTTAACCCAATCAAAAATGAGAAGAGAAAGTAGAATATGGTGTCCTACTGTCAGTCATTTGGGTCCAAGCTTTTTACTTAGAGAAAATAAAAAAAAAACATGTGCCTGTGACAATAACTGTGATGCACCATATATAGGACAACCCTTAAAGCTCTGCAAAACTGCTTACTCCTTGGCCATCGAGTATTAATATTTCAGGTCTGGTGAGGGGTGGGGGATGAAGTAGGTCCACCTTCTTGGTTTCTTCCCCAATGTATATTTCTTTTAACATAGAAGAATGAGAAACGTATCTCTCTTCTTAGGCGGATCTTAGGTCTTTTGCCTCATCCTTCGTTTATGTAAATGAGAAGAGTCCAATTACACATATGGAAAAAGGGTTTAATGAATCGTGAAAAAGCCCGGTTTGCAGAGAAAGGGCACAATTCTCTCTTCTTCTCTTTTAAATTTAACTTAGAAACATGTATTTCTTTTAAGGAAGATGATAAAACTTAATGATAATTTTATTTTATGTACTAACTTTCATTCTTGGGAATTATTAGACATATTTTGCTAGAAGATTTAGCTTTATTTATGTCTGTAAGGCTTTCTGGATACATAGCAATTATTCCACAACAAAAACTGCAAAATTCTAACTTTTTTATCTGAATCTTAAAAATGATTAGGTTTGTTCCTCCCACTTTTGATGTTATATTTAGTTCAGTGATTTTTTTTTTTTCTTTTAACACACTTTGCTTTGGAATTGTCTGTACTGAGAAAAGACTGCATTATTACGAGGGATTTGTTATTGAACCCAAGGAAATGGTATTAGTGTTCCATACCGTTTTAGCTTAATTTTGGTGTGATTATGATTTTTTAAGTAGCTAGAATTTTTAGGGTGTTGAAAATTAGGAAAGTTTTTTTCTCTTTCTTTCCTAAAAGAGACTGAACTCGACGTTAGAACAGGAAATTCCGTGTTTGAGCATTCATTTATTTTTTCCTTTTTTCTTTTCCGTTACTTCATCTTGGAATTTTCAATAGTTGACAGTAGTCCTCACAGAATCTACTCTTCACCGCATTTTTCCTAATGACAAAAATCTTCGCAAGAATGGAGGCGGGAATCAGTATCATTTCTGACCGTTACTCTTAGAATTTGGTAAGTATGAAACTAACCCTGAAGTAGTGCTTTGCAGGGACAGCAGGGAAGTTCTCAATCAGGACTGGAGCACTTTCTGACGACCTAGTTTAACAACTTCCTTGGACACTTGGGGAAACTGAGGCCCAAGAAGAGGCGGCAGGCAACGGCAGGCAGTTTCCCTGTAATTTTTTTTCTTCTACCAAATACTACTTTGGTACATGGAAAACACTTTCCTCGGGCACCTAGCGTGGGGAGGACATTGCTGGGGTCCAGACTGCCTCCCTACCCACGAGGGCCGCGCTCTTTCCACTTTGATTCCCCCGGCCTCCCCGGATCGGCGGCCTGGATGTGATCGACACCATGAAGTTGCCCCATAATCCTCTCTGGCAACATAGGATGTAAAATTTGATCAGCTCATTGGATGAAGCCGACAAGTCCCAAACATGTGTGAAAAGCGGGCTAAGAGGTAGGCAAGTGCGGCGCTGAGGGAACGCTCTTGCCAGCCCCCCTCCGCGATAGCGGTGCTGCAGCCGCGGCGCTGGCGGGGGCTGGGACCGAGCTGCGCGGCCGCGGCGGCGGCGGCGGCTGGGAGGCCGCGGCGCCATGGGGGTGCCGTAGGAGCGGACCGCGGGGCCTGAAGGGGGCAACGCGGAGGCGCGGGCGGCTGCGGGGTTATCTCCGCTACTGCTGAGGCGACAGCGTCTGCGCCGTTGCCGCTGACTGAGCCGGCGGGAGGGGCGGGGCGTGCGCCAGGGCCGCGGGCGGCTAGCGCCGTAGCAGTTGGCCTGAGGGCCCCGCGCGCCCGCCCGCCCGCCCAACGGGCGGCGCACGCGAAGGAGGCGGCGGCCTCAGAAGGAGGCGGGGAGCTCGGAGCAGGAGGTGAGGAGGTGGAGGAGCTGGAGTAGGCGGCGGCGGCGGCAGCGACTGAGCAGGAGGCGGCGGTGGAGGTGCGCGGCCTGAAGAGGAGGATGGAGGAGCAGCAGAAGGAGAGCGAGGCCGAGGTCGCGGAGCACTGGTTTTCCAAGTGGGAACGCCAGTGCCTGGCTGAGGCCGAGCAGGAGGAGCAGCTGCCCCCCGAGCTGCAGGAGGAGGCGGCTGCAGAGTTGGCGGGGCTCAAGAGCGAGAAGCAGAAGCTGTGGCACCTCTTCCAGATCTCGGCCACCGCCGTTGCTCAGCTTTACAAGGATTCTGGGTGCCAACAGCCAGGACTTTCCATGTGGGACCCCTTCCAGAATGCCGCCATGGCCGTGACCAGCCTCTACAAAGAGAGCGGGGATGCCCACCAACGAAGTTTTGACTTGGGGGTCCAGGTTGGCCACCAGCGTCGCATCAAAGATGTGCTGGAGTGGGTGAAAAAGGGCCGGAGCACCATTCGTCGCGAAGACTTGATTAGCTTCCTGTGTGGCAAAGTGCCCCCCGCTCCTCCTCCGCCTCGCACTCCTAAAACACCTCCGAAGCCACCCACTGGGGCCGCCAGCCAAGCTGTGGCAACTGAGTCCAGCTCATCGGTGGACGTCGACCTGCAGCCCTTCCAGGAGGCAATCGCCCTGCATGGCCTCAGTGGCGCGATGGCCGGCGTCAGCATGCGATCGGCTGACTCTCCTCAAGACAGCGGTGTCACCAGCAGTGGGCGCCGAAAAGGCAGCTTCTTGGAGGACGACTTGAATCCCTTCAACTCAGAGGAACTGGCCCTCCGCCTGGACAGTGGGGGGATCCGCAAGCGCACCTCGGCCCAGTGCAGTGACGGCATCACAGACTCCCCAGTGCAAAAGCGCAACCGAATGGTCTAAAGTGCCTCATTGGTTGCCTGGCGCCATATTGCTTGAGAGTGAACTGAACCTTCAACACGCTTGTCTAATTGTTACTGGAGACCATCTTTCTTCCTTTCTCTAAGTTAAACAAAGATTTCTATCAATTTTGCCATAAAGAAACTTTACAAATATTCCAGAAGAGGCTTCATATGACTTGACTTTCCAAAAATGTAATCCTAGCAGAGAATAAATATGTAGTAGTTAGCAGGATCATTTAAAGCAAACCTATCTGGTCGAGGCAGGAGCCTGATTTATCTTGTTCACAGCTATATTCCTCAGCACCTAGCACAGTTTCAGGTGCTCAATAAATGTTTGTTGAATGAATAAATTTGACCCTATTTATTCTTAAAGGGAAGTCATAGAAGGTGTTTACTTGGTTATAGAATACTTTTTTCTTTGGTTGATTGTTGGGTTGAGTGGTATTTGCCAATTCTGTTGCATTGTATCAAAATGTAAAACTTGACATCTTTGTGAACTCTGGAGGCTTCCATTTTTATCTCACTGTACCATGCACCTAATTTCTAGAAAGAAACTGCAAGTAATACATATGAGGCTGTGATTTTTTAATTTTGAAAAATAGTTGATTTTGGTAATTGTATGATGCTGCAAAGACGTGCTGTGGTGGTTATGCAGGTA
Organism: Plecturocebus donacophilus; assembly: GCA_004027715.1. Classification (NCBI taxonomy): domain Eukaryota; kingdom Metazoa; phylum Chordata; class Mammalia; order Primates; family Pitheciidae; genus Plecturocebus; species Plecturocebus donacophilus. The sequence continues at coordinate 11,700 of PVKP010007075.1, forward strand.
TTACTTGATATTGAGTCAGTTCAGTGCTCTTTTGGGGAAAACTAAACTATCAATTGAGATCTTGATAAAATAAGATGGTGGCTCAGTGGTGCTGTTTTTTCTTAGGAATACAAAGAGTTCCTTTTTTTGAGGTTACATCTTTTTTATAATCTCTGTTTTGAAGTGGAAGACTTAAGTAGTCAGAATGAACTTCTGGGTTTTAATGGTACAGCATGGTATAACTAAAAGAGTATGAGCTTCGTTTTAAAAGGACCAACAGCGGAATCCTAGCTTCATAAATTAACTGCATGATTTTGAGCAAGTTATTTAATGTCTGTTGACCTCAGTTTTTCATCTATAAAATGGAACTGTGTGTCTCCTAAGGTGGTTGTGAGAATCAGGTGAAATTTAAAGTATCCAGCACAATGCTTGGCACATAAAGTACTCAATAAAGGTTATCCCTTCTCTATAAATAAAAATCAGTACAACATTAAAATCTTTATATTTTAGAAAAAGCAGAAAAATAGATCGATTTTAAAATCAGCAAGTAGAATCTCTGCGTTTGAACTGGAACCTACTCTTCCACGTTTGAAACTTGACTAAATATCACAGATCTTGTATAAACGTGTTGAGCTCTCAGGATCACCAATCTGGATACTAGGGCAGTGTTGGAGTGCCTGAAGTTGCCTGAAGGACGCACTTTGCAACCAGGAGTAATAAAACGTCTACTTCCTCTGGTCTGAAAAAATATGAGAAGGAAGGTGTAAGGGTAGAAAAAAATTGGAAGCAAAGGTCCTAGGGCACCTAAAAGGCTAACATGGTTTTGAATGAGGGTGGGGTGGTGTGGAGGTGATGAAGGAGGTAGAGCGGGTGTGGGGTCTGGGGGGTGGGGAGAAATCAGGGGAGGTGGGAGTGTGGTTATTGAAGGAGTGGGGGGAAGTGAAAAAGCCCAAATCTCCCCAGGGTTTCCCAAAACCAGTACATAAAATATTACGGATTGGCAAAACATTGCCTTTATGCTCACATTAGAGTTGTTTCTGCTTCATTAGTGTGGCCTTTTGAGTAGATTTGTAATTAATGAATGTATTAAAATAATAAAGCAAATAATAAAAACTGGCTGGGCACGGTGGCTCACACCTGTAATTCCAGCACTTTGGGAGGCCTAGGTGGGTGGATCACCTGAGTCAGGAGTTCGAGACCAACTTGGCCAACATGGTGAAACCCGGTCTCTACTAAAAATATAAAAATTGGCCAGGCATTGTGGTGGGTGCCTGTAATCCCAGCTACTCAGGAGGCTGAGGCAGGAGAATTGCTTTAACCCGGAAGGCAGAGGTTGCAATGAGCTGAGACCACACCATTGCACTCCAGTCTGGGCAACAAGAGCGAAGCGCAGTCTCAAAACAAAAAACAAAAAAATGGCTATTGACGTACTGTGCTAGGTCCTGAGAAGGAATATTAAAAAGCATAAAAACAATTCTTATCTTCAAAGAGCACATTCTGCCTTGGAAGATAAATTATGTAGCCAAAAGGGCGCTTCTAACTGGAAAAAGTGCCCAAGGTCTGTGCAGAATTCCGAAGACAGAGACTTTTCTTGCTGAGAGGGTCACAGCTTCTGGAAGAAGTAGCATTTGAACCAGGCCCAGAAAAATGGGTACGAAGGGAGTGTCCAGGGATGCCAACGGGGAACGGTGTTTAACAAAGGTTGAGAAGGAGCAAACAATGAAGTGTGTTCAGGGAATCACAGGAATTGGGTAGGGGAGGTATGACCCAAAGTGTTTAGGGTCTCAAATGCTTGACCCCGGTACTTTAGGTTTCTCTAGGAGCAGGAGGTAATACCACTCACTCTGTGCTTTAGGAAGATTAGTTTAACAGAATGCCTGCTTCTTCAAAAGTGAGACACTGGGGCAGAGACAGAGACAGGACAGGGTATCCCTGTGGGATGCATTTTACTGGGGATGTTGCCATTTGGTTAACCTGCGGTGAGGTAGGTGTTTACCTTGACAGGACTTTCTCTGACAAGCCTTTGTTCATCCCACCCTCCCACATCACAAAGCTTACAAGATAGAAAACAGTTCCACTATGTTCTACAGTGCCTCTTGAAGGCTAGGAAAGCCTTCACTTCCAATAGCAGTATCTCTTAGAAGGCTAGTTTTTTGTTTTTTGTTTCTTTTTTTCCTTCCTGCTTATGCAGTGGAATCATTGGGATCTGTAAGACTGATCAAGTGCAGCAGTTTTAACAGGTAGGTAGGGAAGGTCATAAGAGGTCATGTCAATATGAGGGCAAGGACCTCATTTGTCTTGTTTACTTCTGTAATCCCTAGCACCTAGTACAGTGCCTGATTCATATGGGCACACAATGAATATTTATTAAATGAGTAGATGAGGACTCCATCTAGACCCAGGTATATCTATTCTCCTTCCCTCCTTCTCTATTTACTTACTGCCCAGAGAAGGCACCTGAAGCCCATACCCTAATTTCTAAATAATTTTCTGCTGTGTGCCTTTACCCTCTTTCCTAATTACTAGATTCAGCGTTTTGCAGTGTGGTTGCTCCCACGACCACTGCTCATGAGACTCTTTTGAGGAGTTTGTGAAACTGGTGACTTCAGAATTGCCCTTGCTGAATTAAAATCTCAATGAGAGGTTCCCCAAAGCTACCTGCTTTCAGGAGGAGGTCTCAGTAATTGTGTTGCACAGTAAAGTCTGAAAACCCATCCCGATTCTGATTGTGATGGATTCAAGTGATGGATTCAAGGAGCTAATTCTAAATTGATCATTGTTGTTGAAGTTTCTATGCAGGCTTAAAGTGAATCTCCCCATTTGTAGATATCTTTATCATCACTTTGCATATTGCATGCATTCTCTTCCTGGGAGCTTAGTTAGATAAGACTGAGGCAAAGACTTGTTAATAACTGAGATTTCCTCATTATTTTCTTTTTATAGGAGGCTGAGAGGAGAAGGCTCTGATTTCCTAACCTCTAGCTATATATTTTCACTCTGCTTTCTAGTGAAAATTACATATGCACTGATACTTTGGAAACACTGCAGTTAGATCACTTTGCCTTTTATAAAACGATGATGGAGTGGGAGTCAGGGGAGGATTGGTTGCTGATCACCTTGGGCCTTTGTGGAGGTCTACAGACCTTTATGTTTGATCTTCTAGTAGCATATGCACGGTTACTAGATTGCAAATACAAAGCCAAAAGGGACTTTAAGGATTATTCAGGGCAGGGTCAGCTATTCATTTTACAAATGCGGCAGCTGACCTCACTAGAAAGGGCCACAGTGACTTATTGGAAAGTTCCAGTCCGTTGCTCTCTTCACTGTACCTCCCCTAGTCACATTGTGTCTGACCTTGTAATTAATATGTTCCTCCATATGTAATTAATCCTGACATATGTAATTAATATGGTCAGTTGGTGCTGGGGAACTTGTATTATGAAGCTGCTCTGGCATGGTAAGCGTACTCTTTTTACTATGCTGTGTTTATTTAGGGGAAGCTGTTGGAATTGTGCATTCAGGGAACCCAAGTGACCCTTGCCACCACCACTGTGTTCTAGCCACCAGCCAAATTAGGCTACTTGGACACTTGAAGTTTCCTGAATTTTCTATAATCTCTGCCTCTGGGCCCTTTTGCCTTGTTGCTCCCTGGAATACCTCCCGTGCTTGTCTAACTCCTATTCAGCCTTCAAAGCTCACCTCAGGCTTTACCTTTTTTTTTTTTTTTTTTAAAAAAAAATACCTTCCTTGTCCTTCTGAGTCAGGATTAAATCCCCACATGTTGGACTTACACTGTAATTGTCAGTTTGCTTCTTTGTCTGCCCTACTAGTCTGTAAACCGTCTATTCTTACCCCAAGGGGCTCACTTCCCTGGGGAGGTGTATAAGAATCTCCATGATTGCATGTGTAGGTTGAAAAAGCATACTCAACTTTACACTGCACATTTATGTTTTAATGAAAACATTGTCTTCGTCATAGAATTATAGTAGGATAAAGAAAGCTCAAAACAAAACCTTGGAGGAATAGTTTTATTCTATGTGACATTAAACATGTTTCTGTAAAGAAGGGTAGCAAATAAGTTATCAGCATTCTCATTTGTAGACACAATTGCATTGTCTCAAGCATTTGGGGCAAGCACACAGGATCTTGGTTTAAGCCTTGACTTTCCTGATAACAAGTTGACTTTCCTGATAACAAGTTGATTTCTTTCCTGGACCCTTTTTTGTTTGATATATGAAATAAGGGAGTTGGTTGTGCTAAAGTCCTCACAGCTCTGGTACTTTCTGATCTCTGATGTAATTCAGTAGGCAATGGTAGTGATAACCTTTCTATGAAATTCTCATCTTAGCAATCTAGTATCTGACCGGTTGGGCTCTGTGAACTCATTGAAATAAGGACTGCCAAGTTGAAACAATTCTGAGCCAGGAGATTTACTAGGTGGGAGTGGCAGAGCTGCCTGTAGAATGGGAATGTGTGTGCACAGCACACTCTTCTCTCTTTTAGTTCCATCTTCTTTATCAGGTCAAGAATGAAACAAACAAACAAACGAAAAATTCCAAAGGCTTAGGAGGCATATTACAGCCAAATGTCCCCTTTTTTGGGCACTGTTCTTTTTCAAAATAGTAGGTTGAGCAGGAGGATGTTACAGAGAGAGATGAGTTCACAGACTCATTGGACTAAAGGAAGAATTGGAAGGTCACCGAGTCCACATGCCCCAACTCTGGTGAGAACTGGAATAGAAACCATTTTGGATCCATGAGCTGCTCTTCTCACATTAAAAAGCTTTTAGGAGAGTCCAAAACCTTCTTCAGGAGCTGCCAGGCAGGTCTTTCTGAAAACAGCCCCAGATTCCTCGGAATGCAGCTGGGTGTGCTGCTCTCCTATTGTAGCTTAACTGCAGACAAGCTGGCTATCCATCTCAGTGGAATAATTCTCTCTTATTTTTCAAAACTCTTCTTTCCAAACCTTGGCTTCTGACATTAAAAAACAACGTAACTCATTTAACTTTTTCTCATTTTTTCTTCCTTCCTTGTTATAAAAAAAAATAAAATCACAACTTTTCCAGCCTCTTGGTTGGATAGAATGCTTTTTATTTCAATGTTTTCTAATCTACTGCCCCAAACCCTCACATATGGCCTGTGTTACATAGTATCTCATACGTCTACCCTTCTATCCCTAATAGAGACCCCAGCTGCAATTTGCTCATTCTTTACTTACTGAAATCTCAGGCTTTCTTGACACCAGAACCCAATTTTGTGTTTAAGTGTGAATATCTTAAATTAGAAGCTTATGGGAAAGTTGGGGAAAATGTTAGATCGTTAAGGAAATCATGTGCCAAACCACATGGGAGCCTCTTAAATACAACTTTGGTGGTCATGACCCTGGCCAGAGGGGGAAGCCTGTGATGTCACCTCTTCCCCCAGTCCCAGTTTCACGGATAGTATCTCTGAATGGAATTGTCTGAGGGAGATTGTTCCTTGTGAAAAGTTCACATGATGGAGTTTGAAGAGCTTGTTTTACTCGGAGCTCAGCAGGACAGAGTGGTTTGGAATGCAGCATTCAGTGTGTTCTGTTTGGCTGAAAGCTGTCACAGGGAACAAGTACTTAGCAAACAGCATGAACAAGGATTTGAACTAGAAAACGAGAAGGGCCTTGACAACATTGTAATAGTGGCTTGTGTCCTCAAAAACTACTCAATGGTACACAAGGAGATGATAAAGAAAACTAGGAAAATACATAAATAGATTTGAGTTTCATTCAAAACAACCCAGTGTAAGAGCATTCTAATATGGGTAAAGTTTGGACAGAGGTTGCTGGGTCACTGTGACCATCTGCACTTTACTATATGTGATTGGATTTTTGCCTCTTTTTAGCCTTGTAAGTCTGTACCTACAGGATATCCACACAACTTGTTGAAAATAGATCGATTGGCCTGGCACGGTGGCTCATGCCTGTACTCCTAGCCTAGCACTCAGGGAGGCCGAGGAGGGCGGATCACTTGAGGTCAGGAGTTCAAGACTAGCCTGGCCAACATGGTGAAACCCCCTTTCTACTAAAAATACAAAAATTAGCCAGGTGTGTTGGTAGGCGCCTATAATCCCAACTACTGGGGAGGCTGAGACAGGAGAATCACTTGAACCTGGGAGGCGGAAGTTACAGTGAGCTGAGATGGTGCCATTGCATTCCACCCTGGCAACAGAGCAAGACTACGTCTCCAAAAACCTAAAAAATAAATAAATAAATAAATAAAATAAAATAGGTCCATCAATCAACTGCTTAGTCTGTTTTCACATGCCAAATACCTGGATTGGATTGAATGTTTTCTTTTTATATTTTACCTAATTTGGTAATTTATTTCAGTTACCAAAGCTTCAGTTAATTTACTGAATAGACCTGTTGATACTACTTTTGGCTTTTCATGCTTTTTTTTTTTTTTTTTTGAGACAGTCTCATTTTGTCGCCAGGAGCCAGGCCGAAGTGCGGTGGCACAATCTCGGCTCACTGCAACCTCCACCTTCCGGGTTCAAGCAATTCTCCTGCCTCAGCCTCCCGAGTAGCTGGGACTACAGGTACACACCACCACGCCCAGCTAATTTTTGTATTGTTAGTAGAGACAGGGTTTCACCATGTTGGCCAGGATGGTCTCGATCTCTTGACCTCGTGATCCGCCCGCCTCGGCCTCCCAAAGTGCTGTGATCACAGGCTTAAGCCACCATGCCCGGCTGGCTTTTCGTGCTTTAAGTGGAATTATGTGCAATTTAACAGGGCTATTCTTTCAATATTTACATTGCAATTGTTTAAAAATCAATTCTTCCTATTTCTTAAAGTCCCTTTTTAATACTCCAATTTCAGGTGATATCTGTACATTATACATGGAACACACATCTTCCTGGAGGATAAACTTTAACTCCTTCAGGTATGTGTAGTAGTCTTAGGTTCTATTTTGATACTCTCCATAGGAGCGATGCCACAGAAGCCCTCCTTCTTTAGAGGAAATGGATATAAGAAGGTATTTATTACGACACAGGTTTAGCTTATAATTAATTCTTCCCTATAGCAGCTAGTGCTCTAGCAAGGATTCAATAGTTAACTGTGTAACAAGCCAAGAAAGCACAGCATGGTGTCCACATATGATGCATGTTAATCAACTCAGTGAGAGTTTTATGGTTGTGTATGGACATACACTGGTTACATTAACTTCAGTTTAAAAAGAGATCAAATTCAATTAGGCAACTTCTCCCAAATTCAGTTCAATTCAATTCACCAAACACTGTTAGGAATGCAAGGTAGGCTCATACCTGTAATCCCGGCACTTTGGGAGGCCGAGGCGGGCGGATCATCTGAGGTCAGGAGTTCGAGACCAGCCTGACTAATGAGGAGAAACCCTGTCTCTGCTAAAAAAAATACAAAATTAGCCCAGCATGTTGGCAGAATGCCTGTAATTCCAGCTACTCGGGAGGCTGAGGCAGGAGAATTGCTTGAACCCAGGAACTGAAGGTTGCAGTGAGCCGAGATCGTGTCATTGCACTCCAGCCTGGACAACAAGAGCGAAACTCCTTAAAAGGGTAAAATATTCAAGTTTCATTGTTCAGAAACTTTGAAAATGCCTTTTCTTATTCACTTGAAACTCTTCCTAAAAATTTTACTATTCTCTGCTTGGGAGGCTTTCATTGAAAACTCCTATTCCTAGCTAGGATACAGATTCAGATATTTTACATACAAAGATATATTATTATATTAGTGCTGTGTCACGACCCTTTGGTTTTTGGCACCTTGTTGACCTCAAAAGGAGATGGTGGATGTCCTAATGATTAGGATTTAGGTTGTTTTAAGAGTAGAGTCTTAGGCTAGTCTTGGTGACTCGTGCCTGTATTCCTAGCACTTTGAGAGGCTGAGGTGGATGGATCTCTTGAGCGCAAGAGTTTGAGAATAGCCTGGGCAATATGGTGAGACCCATCTCTACAAAACATACAAAAATTAGCCAGACTTGTTGATGTGCACCTGTAGTCCCAGCTACTTGGGAGGCTGAAGTGGGAGGATTACTTGAGCCCAGGAGGTAGAGGTTGCAATGAATGAGCTGTGATTACACCACCGTACTCCAGCCTGGGTGACAGACCAAGACCCTGTCTCAAAACAAAAGAGTAGAGTTTTGTTTTGTTTTTTCAGTAGAAAAGGTCCAGTTTTAACTCATTCATAGATTATCCTTATTTCCTTGATCACTTAGAGCAGTGCTATCTAGTGGAAATACAATGAAAGCCACATATGTAATTCTAAATTTTCTAGTAGCCACATTGAAAAAATAAGTAAATTAATTTTAATCATATATTTTTTAACCCAGTATACCCAAAATAGTATTATTTCAACATGCAGTCAATATAAAATTATTACTGAGATATTTAATACTCTTTTAAAAATCTTGTCCTAAGTCTTGAAATCCAGTATGTATTTTATATTTACAGTATATCTCAATTCAGCCCGGGCGCAATTCATGCCCTCGATAGGCACATGTCTCTAGTGGCTTCTATGTTGGATAACACTGTCCTAGGTGGACCTAGCCTCTAACTGGGAGGGAGGATTGTGATAACTCAAGTGTGCTAACCTCCCTTGAGAGATTTATCAACATTGCCATACTCAGCTCTGTCCAGATTGGGAATCCCTGTTGTCCAACCTGAGATCATTGACCACTTTACTTCAAGGACAGTGATTATGTTATGCTAAGTACCAATTTTTACATTTTTTCAAAAATAGGTCGGCTGTTACTCCATAGAATTATTTCCTAAATTAGAGGATTTGTCAGACTGTAGCTTCGTACAGCTTGAAGTAGACAGTTTTAGGGAATAGAAAAAGGAAATGTCTCCCCTCATGGTGCATAAATAGTTGTCATTATCTTTAACAGTCACCAGTGTTTATTGGACAACTACTGTGTATAAGGCAATGTGATAGATGCTGTGAAGGATATATAGTGATGACCCAGACATGCTTTCTGCCTTCAAGGAGCCTATATTCTTATGAGAGAGTCAAACTACAGACATACATGTGCATACACACAAACACACGAATTCTGTGATAAAGTAAATGCAAATGAGTGCCATACTAGAGGCTCACCATGTGTATTAGGGTACAGACTAGGGAGAGATACCTTCCAATTGATAGGATTCAGGGGCAGGTCTTGGAGGAGGTAACTGGACTGAGCCTTGGGTTAGTATTTTCAAATCAGTTAATTAAAAGAGTTACCCCCAATATATCATACAGAATCAAATTCGAAATAGATCCTCAAACAGTTTAAGTTCACTGATCACCTGGGGACTTGTTGCATGTGTTTTTCCACACTGAGTTAGCCTGGAATGAAACTGGTTTCTGCTCCCACAACATGCCCCTTGTTACCATTCTCAGAGACTCCACACAGGCTAAGTTAACTCCAGTAATGTGACTTTTCTAATGTTACCTGACTACATTCTTTTTCTGTTTAAGAAAGGGCTCAACCATAGGCCATTTGATTAAAATTATATTCTTTGATATGGGTTTTTCCTGTTATGGAGCAGCTGATTATCATTTCCATTGTCAGCTTTGGAGGGGGCAGTAGGAGACATATATTATTAATTATCAACTTTATTTGCCTAGCATTTTACAGTTTACCAAGTGCTTTTACTCAGATGATTACATTTGGTTCTCATAGTTTCTTTATGTGACAATATTACAGGCAAAGGAACTGAGGCCCAGAAAGATCTGCTGACTTGCTTAGGGTACTTTGGCTAGTCAGTGGTAGAACTGGGATAACCCAGGGCTTCTGACATCCTCACCAGTATCCTCATCTTGCCTCTGTCCTGCTTTTCTGCTCCCCCTAAATCCTGTCCTTCAAGCGCTGAAAAACAAGGATAAGCAGGCTAGCTCTCTGATAAGAAATTTAACAAACAAAAATCTAACCACTCTCATAGGTGAATTAGACAGGGATTGTTTACATTGCAAAATAATTCCCCCATTTGTTCAAAAAGTGACCTCCCTTTGCAAGGTTAGCGTATAATTTTATTTACAACAATTAAAAAGAAAGTTTTATACCCAACAGCTAAAGAGGATATTTATTAGGTGACGTAAAATATATATTGTTCCACAGGGCAAGTCATTATTTGAAGTTGGCAAGAGTAATTTCTTCATATTAGTCAGTTTTCTATTTTCACAAATGTGTTTTAACCTAAAACCTCTGGAATCAGTGCAGAATTTCAAATTGAATATTTCTTTTTTTTCATGGTAAAATACTCTTTTTCATACTCACTCAGTTTCACAGGATGGAATGCATTTTGTTTTCTGAACTTCAAAGTAAAAACCATTACTCTGCCCTCGGAAATTTTCCTTCTAGTGCCTTGTTTTGGTGAAATTCCTTCTAGCTGTTCTCTTTTCAATGGTGTTCTGAAGGATCATCAGCCTTAGCATCAGCCTTAACAATGGTGCAGAGGAATCAGATCTGACATAGAGTGCAACCAATTAACAGCAAAAAAACCCTCTAAAAACAGCAAAACCTACTGGCATGGGTCACAACCTTATATATTCCGTATCTTATTACCATTTAATATACATCCAGATGAGGCAAATAAGCAATTTTAATGGGAGAGAAATGAAACTTCAGCTGCATTAAGTGTTGACCTATAACATAGCAAGAAATGTCATTCATTTTCTTCCAAACTGCAGTGTTAATGTATGGTTTTCATTGGGAAATAAAGAGCAGCAGATAACTAAGAAAATTAGGGGAAGAAATGTACTATAAAAATGCTATATGATTGGATTTCTCTAAATTAGTATGGTTATCTAAAAAAACCCTACTCTTAATTGAATATAGTATTTCTAGGGAGTTTCTGTTCTAGCACATAGAGGGTTTGAGTACCATTTTAATCTATTGTTAGCCTTCTGTAGCATGTCCATTTCTCATATTTAGAGTTTATGGAATGGTTTTAACTGAAATTATAGCGTTTTTTCTGCCCATGAAAAAAGCAACATGTTTAACGCAGAGGGTCTGTGAATTTAAGTTAGACTAACTCCTAAGAATGAACCCTAGGATAGTATGATTCACTTCCACTTCAAGGCATATATTAATTGCCAAAGGAATTTCACATAAATTAAAACATATGCCCAGATTTTTCGGGGGTGGGAACCCTGGATCAGGAGTCAGGAACTGGGTTCTCAACCTTGTTCTGGGTCGGACTAGCTCTGTGATTTGTCTTTTTAGGACTTTTGTTACTGAATATGTAAAATGAGGGTAGAATTGGACTCAGTGATCACTTTCTTTTTATCTCTAAATTCTATCTCTTCTTTGCTTTGCTTCCACTCTCCTACTACTCGTGATCCATGCTACTTTATATGTTGGTCATGTGATTAACAATCCTTCAGGTTCACAGTTGGAGTAAAATGCTACTTTGGGGAAACTTGCCATAGTAACTAAATGGCCATTGAGAACACAGAACCGTGAAAGGGCAACATTTCCTATGTAGTTTTACCCCCAAGATGCCCTTGAACTGTACAGCACTTGCATATATTAGTGATGCAAATCTGAGAGAAGAACAAGACCAAGATGTTATGACCAAGACACTCAATTTGCATTGGAATGTCCCATGCAAACAGCACATCAGAACTCATGAAGTGGCATTTGGCTTGAACTCTTGGAAGGCATGCCAGTCTGTAAAGAATTTAAATGGCAAATATTACAACAAGAGCAGTTTATTGTTCTTCTCTAAATGCAACTTGATACTGAATCTGAAGGGATTGGGAAAAAATATGAATTTGATCATTTATCTAAAGTCACTTCCTCTCTATGGGCATCAGTGACCTCATCTGTAATATGAGGGCAAAAAATTTGGAGATAGACCTTCCAACCCTAATATTCTGTTTCCACTTGGATTTTTTCTTAAAGGAGGAGAGAAAGAAGAGAGCAACAAGAGGAGTTCTGAGAGAATTAAAGTTCAGAGACAGAATTCACTGCTTTTCCGATTTTGTCCAGTGCTAGACCTGCTCCTTGCTCTCTTCTTCTCTATTTAAAGGGCTAATAAAGGTGATGGATACCCATATGTCACCATGTGTCAGTGAGATATAAAACTAATAAACTGGGGCCAGGTGTTGTGGCTCATGCCTGTAATCCCAGCACTTTGGGAGGCTGAGGCGGGTAGATCACCTGAGGTCAGGAGATAGACACCATCCTGGCTAACAGGGTGAAACTTCATCTCTACTAAAAATACAAAAAATTAGCCAGGCATGGTGGCACATGCTTGTAATACCAGCTACTTGGGAGGCTGAGGGAGGAGAATGACTTGAACCTGGGAGGTGGAACTTGCAGTGAGCCAAGATCACGCTATTGCACTACAGCCTGGGCAACAAGAGCGAAACTTTGTCTTAAAAAAAAAAAAAAAAACTAATAAAACAGAATGGGGAAGTATAGTACTAGCTTTGGACTACTGGCTTCCTCACCATTTTCTCTTTCTGCCTCTGGTCATTTCACTGCCATCTTGCAAAACTGGTACAGAGATCAAATACATCATATCTCCCAAAAACTTGATATCTGGAGGGCAGGATGCTAGTGACATGAGGGCAAAGTGAATGCTGCAAGGACATTATAAGTTCCACTTATTTAATTTGACAGAAATTTCTATAAAACTCATTTTTGTCAGGCACTCTTAAGTGTTTTACAAATACTAACCCATTTAGTTTTCATAACATGGATTATACATTCATATCTATTATTGTCCCCTAATTAACAGATGAGATAACTGAGGCACCAAGAGGTTAACTACATTGCCTAAGGTCAAACAGCAAGTAACAGCAGAGATGAAAACCCTAGCAGTCTGGCTCCACAATCCATTCTTTTAACCTCTATGCCCACAGAATACTGAGTTGCCTGGTGTAATTTTTCATGTGTTTCACTCCAAAGGTGAAGTAGGCCCCAGAAGTTGGGCAAGCCCCTGACCAAGCCTCCAGTCCTGTCAACCTGACTTAGATCTAGATCCCAGCCATTTTCCTTTTTTTTTTTAGATGGAGTTTCACTCCTGTCAGCCAGGCTGGAGTGCAATGGTGTGATCTTACCTCACTGCAACCTCTGTCTCCCAGGTTCAAGCATTTCTCCTGCCTCAGCCTCCCAATTAGCTGGGATTACAGGTGCCCACCACTATGCCCAGCTAATTTTTTTTTTTATTAGAGACGGGTTTCACCATGTTGGCCAGGCTGGTCTTGAACTCCTGACCTCAGGTGATACGCCCGTCTCGGTCTCCCAAAATGCTGAGATTACAAACGTGAGCCACCACTCCTGGCCCCAGCCATGTTACTTTTCCCAACCCTTGGGTTTATGATGGTCAAATTCATTCCACTCTTCCTATACTGGAATTGTGTGCTCTCTGATCTCTGTCCCATAGGTTTTCACAAGTTCTCAGACTGCATCTACAGGATAGCAAACATGCCTTAAGCCTGTTGGTTTCCTCAACCATCCAGTAAATTGAACGAGGAAAGACAGTCATGCCAATAATAACTATTGTTTATTGAACAATTGTTATTTGCTAAGTGTTGAGAAAAATGTTTTGCATGTTTGTCCTATAATTTTCCCACTAAGCCTGTGAGATATGTTCTTTTATTATCTTCGTTTTACACATGAAGAAAACAAGGCTCACATATGTTGAGAAACTAACCCAAGGTCACACTTTTAAGCACATGGTGGAGCTAGGATTTTGACTTAGGCTATATATACCTGATCCAAGGATCTTGGGTTTAACTATTGTTTTATACTTCCTCCAGTATTTTTCTGGGATGCCACTCTCCCAATACCACATGTACAGTCAGTATATGCTATTTTGCAGCTGCTTGTTCAGGTTATCATTGATATATCCAGTTCTGCCTTAGTGGATCATAATTTTAATACAAGTGTACCATTGTCTTATAATAACACAAACTGTTTTGGGGTTTTAAGGGAGCATTTGCTTTGCCCCCTTGCGTAATGGATCTTCGTAAGTGTCACTTTGTCTTAAAGAAGTTATGGAAAGAGACTGGGAGAGGATTTAACTAGGCCAAAGGGATTAGAGCATGTCATATATTATACTCCTGTGGGATTTTTGATTGGGTAACTTGGATCTTCTTTATTGGAATGGACTTAGATAGACAGAAAATAAGAGTGTTGTGAATAAAGTACAGGAATTGTTACTATGGCAGATGAAAACACCTCTAGGATTTGTGATTATCTGATATTCTCACGTTATTGCCAGATTTTTTTTCCAGTTTTGACACTAGATGATTGCTGCTCTTGAATGAATGCGGTTTGATTTGAAAGCAACTGAGATGATATTAGAACTATGGATGATGCCAAACTACCCATACAAGAAGGCTAAATTAACTAAACCAGACCTTAAAACTCATTTGACTTTATTAATCTTTGTAACTCAAGTGGCACCACCAATCAGAAAGGATCTTCTATGCCTCTGAGTCTGACTCTAATTGCCAGTTAATAAAAAAATGCCAGGGTATCCTTAATCAGCCAATTAACTGACCTAACAATTATAATAGGGAAGAACGGTGGGAGGGGTCGAGACTGGGAATAGCAAATCCCTCAAGGTGGAGTAGAATTCTTTAGGGGTTAATGGTGGACACCCTTTAAAGTAAAAGGATTTTGTTCTATCTTGACTGGTTTCCCGTTTTTTTTTTCCTTTCTCCCTTTCCTGACATTTGTAATTGTTGGAACCCCTAATTGGCTGATTAGCTAATTGAGGGGAGGGAGGGAGAAGGAGAAAAAGAGGGAGAGGGAGAAAGAGAAAGAGGCTTATGTGTACAGTGTGGATTATTTTTTAAAATGGTTCTTTACTCTTTGAAACAATATTTATGTAAAAGTAGTTGTCTGTAGTTAAGGATTTACTATTTGAAATTTACAGCATCACTTTTTTTTTTTTTTAACTAAAACAGTTACCTCTTAATTTATGAATTCCACGACAGTAACATGCAAATTGAGGTTGAAATATAATGTGAAAAGTCTGACATCAAGGAAGCCAGTTTTTTTTTACCCAAACATACTTTCATAAAATTAAAGCAGAAGCTGTCTTTATTAAAAGAGTATATTTTTGGATATTATGTTTTTATTTGTATGATAAAAATTAATGTTAAGAATACTGAAAAAAGTGTGCATGTAGGTAAAGTTCTCCTCTCAATTATCATTTATCAGTAGTTTATAAATATTTTCAGAAGCTGATGATAAAAAAAGTAGAGATTTAAAAGAACTATTTTGCTCCAAGGAACTCTCAGTTGCTGGGGTTTTCTTTTCCAGATACAAGTACGTTTTGTTGTTGTTGTTGTTGTTTTCTGGGATGGAGTTCACTCTTGTTGCCCAGGCTGGAGTGCAATGTCACGATCTCAGCTCACTGCAACCTCTCCCTCCTGGGTTCAAGTGATTCTCCTGCCTCAGCCTCCTGAGTAGCTGGGATTACACACATGTGCCACCATGCCCGGCTAATTTCTGTGTGTGTGTATTTTTAGTAGAGATGGGGTTTCTCCATGTTGGTCAGGCTGGTCTCAAACTCCTGACCTCAGTTGATCTGCCTGCCTCAGCCTCCCAGAGTGCTGGGATTGCAGGCGTGAGCCACCTTGCCTGGGCCAAGCACATGGTTTTTTAAAAATATATTTGGAAACAGTAGATTATGGAAAACTGCCAGAGGAGGCTCAACATTGATTCACTATACCAACTCCAGACTCAATCCCAGAGTTGTAGGCTTTCTTTACAATTTATGAATTATTTGCAATACTTCTGTGTTTTATCACTGCTCATCTAGATTTTTTTGTCACCAAGCTATGGAATTACAGCATTTTAGAGTTGGAACTAACCTTAGAGATCACTTTCTTTTACCTTCTCACTGAACAGAAAGAAATCAGAGGCCCAGATAGGGGAAGGGACTTGTCTAAGGTCATATGGAAAATTTCCTGGCTGGGCCTGGAACAGATCTCCAGATTCCCAGCCCTGTGTTCTTTCTTCCAAACTTCTTCCTATATGATACCAAAGGCCAGAGGGCACGTATCAGCCACCATATTCTGTTAGAGACCATGTTAATGTAAAATCTGTTGCACTCCAAGTCTGATTGTGTTTATTTTAATACCAATCCTCAGGCTGGGTGCAGTGGCTCACGCCTGTAATCCCAGCTCTTTGGGAGGTCGAGGCAGGTGAATCACGAGGTCAGGAGTTCGAGACCAGCCTGACCAACATGGTGAAACCCCGTCTCTACTAAAAATACAAAAAATTAGCTGAGTGTAGTGATGGGTGCCTGTACTCCCAGCTACTCAGGAGGCTGAGGCAGGAGAATCACTTGAACCTGGAAGGTGGAGGTTACAGGGAGCCAAGATTGTGCCACTGCACTCCAGCTTGGCAACACAGACTCTGTCTCAAAAATAAAATAATAATAATAATAATAATAAAACCATTCCTCAATGGCCAACTCAGAAAGCATATGTCTTAGTTTTATTCTTATGAGTCACATCTTTCTTTCACTAATGTATTATTAACGTGTCTTCTTTCTGTTCTGCAAAGTTCTCAGGGGAATGGCTATGTCTTGAATTTGGAAATGGAAATGACTGTAGGATCTATTCCTTTTAATCTCATGGCTAGGAAATGCTGCCATTTCAACTCTCCGAGATTCTGCTTAAAGGGATTATTTAAAATAGATTTTTCTAGTGCTATTATAAACTCTACTTGGCTCTACAAAATACGTGTACCTTGATTTTTAGTTGCCTTTTTTGGGGGCATTGGGGTGTTTGTTTTCTCTCAGTTTTTTTGTTTGTTTGTTTGTTTTGTTTTCAATCTGCAGGCTTTAAAATTTATTTGTATAGAGACTCCCCTTATTTTTCTTACTGGGGGCTAGTTTCCCTTGAGCTTGGAGGGTTCGTCACAAATTGCTTGTAAATCAAGATCTGATTAGGAAGTAATATATTCATCTGTAACTCCTGCATAAAAGTTATTCAAGTATTGTGACAAAATAAGTGTTGTTTACTTTATACATTTTCTGCAAATTCTAAAGATTTTGTCTAACTTAAAGACTCTCATGGAATCTCAGGGATTGTGGCTTGCCCACTGAGAGTATAAAGGCTTGCTAAATTAAGTTGATTTGCCTGTGAAAGGAATGCTTCCATTATTCATGTCAGAAGCCTGTCACATCAAATTGAGGGAGTGGAGAAAACCCTTTTTTATCAACATTTAGAACCAAGAAAAACCAACCATTGAGGGTCTGAATTTCAATTGGGGAAAAAGTCAGGCTGAAAGCAGGGTTCCAAAAAAACGAGGGGGGGCTGGGTATTTGTCTAATGTTGAAAATCAGTAGAGGAGATTGATTTAACTTTGGCTGAAACTTTTTATATAGACAGACAGAATGAAACTTCTTAAAGCAGCAAGTAGTACATACAATCTTGGTGTCTTTCATGTGTAAACTTGTCAAAAGTGGTTAAGCTAATTCAAATTTAAATTTCCTTGAATTCCTATTCTTGGACTCTTAATTTGTTTATTTTAAAGGATTTAGTAATGCATTTCTTGGGGGTTACTTTTCAAACATTGATGAACGTATTTTGTTTTTCAAAAGTTCAAGATTATAGGCTCTGGTGTGTGATTAGTAGTTGTATTAATAAGACAAAGAAGACAGGCCAGTCAAGCATCATTGTTTGTATCAGGTATGTGGGCATTTATCTCTGGGTGGATGTATTGTATACATGTATGCACACACTCACATACAGAACTTCAAGTAAAAAGCAAGTCATTAAGAGAATAACACAACTTTCAAAGTAAAGGGAAGACCATTCCCCAAAGAAAAGTATCCTCCTGCAATATTGGTTAATTTTAAGAGGATTCTCTTGTATTTGCCAGGATAGTAGATTTTGTTAAATTTTAACTATTTGAAAAAACAATGATAATATAGCAGAATTTATTTGGTTATTATTTATGTAAGAAATCTGATGTTCTCTTTTTTTGCAATATTTGATTTCTATCAGCATATGCATTTCAAATTATTGTGTGCCTAGCGAAATCCATCACAAAACTAAGTTTCTTATTTTTGCAGATTTAATCCTTCCCAACCTTCAATTTACCTTGAATATGCTTCTACCATTATTATACAAGTGAGTGTCTTTGATCTGATTTAAAAAAAAAAAAACATTTTTTGGCCTATTAAAAGTGTAGAATATCATTTTCTCTATTTCTTATATTTTTTAGAGATTTTAACTTGTTTTGTACCAAGAAAACTGTTCCAAAAAAAAAAAAAAAGATAATTTAAACTGAAAAGATTCCTTCTTTCTCCAACCTTTAAAAAAAATGAGGCCCAAAATCCCTTTAAAGAATAGAACTGAATCATCCCTCCCCTGCTGCCTTTTTTTTTTTTTTTTTTTTTTGGTGAGAGGTTCTGTAGCACTTTAACCCTAAATTGAATATTGTGCCTAATTGATATTTGCATGTAGTGGAAATAAGAGTTGGTTTGTGGTGTTCTCCTTACAAAAGTAATTACTTCTCCGATTGACTGAAAATATGTGCAGGTTGTAGATGGGGGACAATGAATGAAATAGAGAGGCAATTGTACTATGGAGAGCTGCAGAAGACAAGGATTAATGGTGAGCAGAATTGTATTTTGGTGTTCTTTCAGCAACATTACAATCTCCCTGAAAGTGAATGCTACTAACAAGGAACCTATAGGACAGGGGGTTTGGGGTAGCAATTGGGGTGGGTGATTGTGAAATGGTATAAAACAGAGAACTATGTCAAGGCAGGAAGTGAATATCTAATTTATATATCTTTACAAAAGTACAAAGCAAACAAGCAAAATAACAAAAAACAACTTTTCTAATTTGACCTGTGCTATTTTTAGGTCTCAAACTACCAGAAGTCATTCCTATTGTGCATTACCCCAGTCTCTATTTGTTGACTGTTTGTTTCCAACTATCAGAATATAGACTATTGTCTGGTGAAACAATCTAAATAGGTGTGCAACAGGAACTGAGGATAGCAATAGTGAACTCTTCAAGGTTTTCATTTTTTTCCCCATGAGGTGTTAGCATTTCTAGGTATTTTGCAAGTGCTGGTAATGTTATTTTCTAAGGAATGAAATTTTAATTATATAGAAGCATAAAGTGATAGGTTTGTAGAGCTGGGAGAGTTTAGAAATTGGATAAAGTTAAACAGTCTTACAGGTAACTACATTGGCAGTGCAGAGAAGAGAGGAACATCAGAACATAGGAACTGTCAGCATCAGAACCTAGTTTTTCTGATTCTCCCAGTGAACTTCCCAGTGATTTACATAGGACTAACTGGCATGGTTTTCTTTCACTTCCATAAAACAATATGGAAATGGATCATATTAAATAAAAAAAGAGGCCTTTGCAACCCCACACCCAGAGATAGCCGTTCACTTCCCCGTATACAAATATAAACACTAGTATTTTCACTTTGTATTATTCACATTTTCTTGCTTGTTTAATATATACAATGTTTTATATATAATCTTTATGTGTATAATATATACTTACATTTAATATCCATTTAGCCAGAATGTATTAGTGTGTATTTTTTTTTTTTTTTACCTTGTTGGGTATCTGGAGAATTTTGCTGCATTTCCTTAATTGGTTTTGGAAATATTTGAAAATATATTACAGACATAATGATATTTCACCGTATGTAATTTGTATATGTATCACTAACAAAAGGGATTTTTTCTATGTAACCACAGACCCATCAAAATTTTAGTTATTGAGAATAGTGTTGCTATGAACATTTGTGTACAAGCTGCTGAGTGAAGATATATTTTCAGTTCTTTTTAGTATACACCTAGGAATGGAATTGCTGGGTTATCTGGTAATTCTATGTTTAGCCCTTTGAAAATTGCCAGACTGTTTTCCTAAGCAACGACACCATTTTGCATTTCTACCAGGAGTGTATAAGTGTTCCAATTTCTCTTCATCCTCTATAACACTTGTAATTGTTGTCTTTTTTATTAGAGTCATTCTACTGGGTATGAAGTGGTATCTTGTTGTGATTTGTATTCGCATTCTCTGGTGGCTAATGGTGTTGAGCATCTTTTTATGTGTCTGTCTTTTATTTGTGTATCTTCTCTGGAGAAATGTTTATACAGAGTCTTTGTTCATTTTAAAAATTCAGTTTTCTTTTTATTATTGAATTATAATTGTTTTTTCATAAGTTCTTTGTCACATATATGATTAGCAAATATGTTTTTTACATTCTGTAGGTTTTCCTTTTATTTTAAGTTAATTTTTTTTTCTTTTTTTTGAGATGGGGTCCTGCTCTGTTGCCTATGCTGGAGTGCAGTGGCGCATTCTCAGCTCACTGCAACCTCTGCCTCCTGAGTTCAACCAGTTCTCTGTGTCAGCCTTCCGAGTAGCTGGGATTATAGGCACCCGCCACCACACCTGGCTAATTTTTGTATTTTTAGTAGAGAGGGGGTTTCACCATCTTGGCCAGGCTGGACTTGAACCCCTGATCTTGTGATCCACTCGCCTCGGCCTCCCAAAGTGCTAAGATTACAGGCATGAGCCACCTTGCCCAGCTAAGTTAAATTTTAATACACATAATAATCATACCTATTTATGGTGTATAGGGTGATGTTTTAAAACCTATATACATTGTGTAATGATTAAATCAGGGTAATAGCTTATCCATCGCCTTAAACAATTATTATTTCTTTGTGGTAAGAACATTCAAAATCCTATCTTCTCGTTATTTTGAAATACACAATACAATATTGTTAACTATAGTCATCCTACAGTGCAATACAACACAGGTTATTTCTCCTACCTAACTGCAATTTTATATTCATTTAGCAATATCTCCTTATCCTCTTTTTCCTCCCTTCCTCAGCCTTTGACAACCACTATTCTCTGCTGTACTTCTATGATATCAGCATTTTTCAATTCTGCAAATGAGTGACATCATGCAGTATTTGTTTTTCTGTGCTTGGCTTATTTCACTTAACATAATGTCCTTCAGCTTCATTCCAATGGCCACAAATGACATAAGTTGATTCTTTTTTTTAATGACTGAATGATATTCCATTGTGTGCATATATCATATTTTCTTTTTTCAACTTGTGTTTTAAGTTCAAGGGTACACATGCAGATTTGTAACATAGGTAAACTTGTGTCATGGGGGTTTGTTGTACAGATTATTTCATTGCCCAGGTATTTAGTGTAGTACCCATTAGTTATTTTTCCTGATCCTCTCCCTCCTCTCACCCTCTACCCTCTAATAGGTCCCATTGTGTGTTGTTCTTCTATGTGTCCATGTGTTCTCATCATTTAGCTCCCACTTATAGGTGAGAACATGTGGCATTTGTTTTCCTGTTCCTGCATTAGTTTGCTAAGGATAATGGCCTCCAGCTCCATCCATGTCCCTACAAGGGACATGATCTCATTTTTTTATGGCTGCATAGTATTCCATGGTATATACGTCCCACATTTTCTTTATCCAATCTGTGATTGCTGGGCATTTAGGTTGATTCCAGGTCTTTGCTATTGTGAATAGTGCTGCAATGAACATACATGAGTGTGTGTCTTTATAATAGAACAACTTATATATTTTTAGATATATACTCAGTAATGGGATTGATGGGTCAAATGACTTTTTTTTTTTTTTTTGAGACAAGGTCTCACTCTATTGTCTAGGTTGGAGTGCAGTGGCATGATCTTGGCTCACTGCAATCTCCACTTCCTAAGTTCAAGCCATTCTCTCACCTCAGCCTCTCAAGTAGCTGGGACTACAGGCACGTGCCACCATGACCAGCTAATTTTTGTGTTTTTTGGTAGAAATGGGATTTCATCATGTTTGCCAGGCTGGTCTTGAAGTCCTGACCTCAAGTGATCCATCTGCCTGGGCCTCCCAAAGTGCTGGGATTACAGGCGTGAGCCACCATGGCTGGCCAAATGATATTTCTGTCTTTAGGTCTTTGAGGAATTGCCACACTGTCTTCCACAGTGACTGAACTAATTTACACTCCCACCAACAGTGTATAAGCATTCCTTTTTCTCCACAACCTCTCCAGTATCTGTATTTTTTTTGACTTTTTAATAGCCATTCTGATTGGTGTTAGATGGTATCTCATTGTGGTTTTGATTTACGTTTCTCTAATGATCAGTGATGTTGAGATTTTTTTCATGTGATTGTTGGCTGCATGTATGTCTTTTTTTGAAAAGTGTCTGTTCATGTCCTATGCCTACTTTTAATAGGGTTGTTTTTTTTTTCCTTTTAAATTTGTTAAGTTCCTTATAGATGCTGGATATTAGACCTTTGTTAGGTGCATGGCCTATCTCTATGTTGTCTGTTTACTTTGTTGATAGTTTATTTTTTTCCCAATCTCTATGTTGTTTGTTTACTTTGTTGATTGTTATTTTGTTGTACAGAAGCTTTTTAGTTTAATTACATCCCATTTGTCAATTTTTGCTTTTGACGAAATTGCTTTTGGCATCTTGATCATGAAATCTTTGCCTGTGCCCATGTTCTGAATGTTTTTGCCAGAGTTTTCTTCTAGGGTTTTTATAGTTTTGGGTTTTACATGTAAGTCTTTAATACATCTTGAGTTAATTTTTGTATGTGGTGCAAGAAAGGGGTCCAGTTTCAATCTTCTGCATATGGCTAGCCAGTTACACAGCACTATTTGTTGAATAGGGAGTCCTTTTCCCATTGCTGGTTTTGGTCAGCTTTGTTGAAGATCAGATGGTTGTAGGTGTGTGGCCTAACTTCTGGGCTCTCTCTTCTGTTCCATTGATCTATGTCTCTGTTTTTGTACCAGTGTACAAACCTGTTTTGGTTACTGTAACACTGTAGTATAGTTTGAAGTTGAGTGATGCCTCCAGCTTTGTTCTTTTTGCTTAAGATTGCCTTGCGTATTTGGGCAATATTTTGTTTCCATATGAATTTTAAAATAGTTTTGTGAAAAATGTCCTTGTTAGTTTGATTGGAATAGCATTGAATCTGTAAGTTACTTTGGGCAGTGTGGCAATTTTAATAATATTGATTCTTCCTATCCGTGATTATGAAATGTTCTTCTATTTGTTTGTGTCATCTCTGATTTCTTTCAGCAGTGTTTTCTAATTCTCCTTGTAGAGGTCTTTCACCTTCCTGGTTAGGTGTATTCCCAGATACTTTATTCTTTTTGGGGAATTTTGGAATGATTGCATTCTTGATTTGGCGCTTGGCTTGGCTTGGCTGTTGTTGGTATATTGGAATGCTAGTGATTTTTGTATGTTGATTTTCCCTGGCTAGAATTCCAGTATGATGTCGAATAGAACCAGTGAGAGCAGACTACTTTTTGTCTTGTATTTGATCATAGCAAGAGAGCATTCAGACATTCACCATTAAGTATGATGTTAGCTGTGGATATTTTTCTTCATTTTTTATTTTATCTTGATTAAATGTGGAAAATTATACTTTTCTCCACTTTACATATGCAAGTATATATACAGGGTTTGGGAAATACTTTCAACTATGTGACTCTATACTTGGTCATGATAACATTGAAAGCAGTGGAGTGAGGGGGCAAAGTATAAGACTTAAAGATGATCAACATCCCTGTGATAATTTTCCTTCCATATCACTCACCTGTGTAGAGAACGGTGCCAGAACCAGGTTACCTGAGCATTCACTCTCTAATGCCATAAAAGCATCATTATTTTCCCTCACCTGGTCAATAAATGTTTCCTCAGTTTTTATGACCATGACACTGATGAGCAAATTTCCAAATTGGAGAAACAGGAGGAAAAAGTAATTGTAGTACATACCTTTTTCACCTCTGTAAAGGCTTCCATGGCGGCTTTTTAAAAATGATCTACTCTTTCGGAAAGTGCTAACACACATCTTCACAAAAACAGTAAATCTTCAGCTAGTGAAGGTATACAAACTTTAAAGCTGTGTCTCTTGGAAACCCCAATAAATCATACTAAAAGTTCAGTGCAGGTAAATACTTCCCAGAAAAGGTCAAGAAACTTTTGTTTTCCTTGGAGGGCTTGTGGTATTGAAAGCCATATTGGTTCTCAAGTCTAGTGTCTCAGCAGATTAGCCATGAACTTGCAAGTGAAATAGTTTCCAGTGCTTCCCTCTGGTCTCTCTTTTCTTCCTCTTCTGAAGCCTGTCTTCCTTGATCTCATTTTCTTCTTTACAGTTTTCATTCTCTTCATTCAAGAAGGCACATACCAGTCTCATTTTTTTTCTGTAATTTTCCACCTTATGAAAAGAGATCAAAGCCATCCATCACTCAATTCAGGACAACTGTTGTCATGAGGAAATGTAAGGAACAGACTTAATAAAGTCTCTAAATTTCCAAGAGAAGTGAGAATCTATATTTTTATTTGTAACTATTCATTTATAATATGGACAAATTTAATTTTTCAGTTTGCCAAAGGCTGTTTTTAATATCTAGTCCAGGTCTAAATGGAAAAGACTATTATTTTTAAAGAGATTTTACAAACAAATTAAAAAGTCTATATTTGCTTCTATAGCTACCATTTCAGGTTTTCTTCATTCCTTTGTCCACATTCACATTTCTACCTGGTTACATTTTCTTTCTACCTGAAATATTTTATTTAATATTTTTTGTATTGTAGTTCTGTTAGTAGTGAATTCCTTCTGCTATTGTATGTCTGAGAAAATATTTTTAAATATTTTTATTTTGAAAGATTTCAAACATACAGAGAAATAGAATAAATAGCAGTATAAACACTCATATATCAACATCTATATTTAACAATTATAAGAATTTACTATATTTGCTTCTTCTAATTATGAAATATGCTAAAGTAAATTATAGATATATTTCACTCCTAAATAATTTCTCTATGCATTTATAACAGAAAGGACATTTTTTCCCTCATAACCACAGTACCATTATCACATCTAAGAAAATTGGCAGTAATTCCCTAATATCCTTTAACGCCCTGTCTATAAATTTTCCTGATTGTGCCAAAAATGTCTTTTACAATTGGCTTATTCAAACTATATTTTAATCAAGAATTGTTTAAGGGTTATAATTCTTACGTTTCTTCTAATCTAGAATGGTATTGCTGTTCCCTCAAACTTTTTTTTCCTATGACATTGAACTGTTTCGAGTATCTGGTCAGTTGTTCTGTGGAATGCCTTACCCTCTGGATTTTTCTCATCGTTTACTCATGATAGTTAACTTGTTCCTTTATCCCCTGTATTTCATAAAATGCAGATATTAGATCTAAAGGCTTGGTCTGGTTCTGATTAAATGTTTTATTGCCAGAATAATTCAGAGGGAGTGGGGAGGTGGGATTTGAACCCATCTGTGTAAACCAAACCATGTGCTTAATTGCATTCTTAAAGTATATGAATGAATCTAATTGCATTCTTAAAGTATTGTATGAATGAATCAATGAGTTTTTGGACTGGGGCATGTTACCTGTGCTTTTTTTTTTTTTTTTTTTTTTTTTTTTTTGAGCCAGAATTTTGCTCTTGTTGCCCAGGTTGGAGTGTAATGGAGCAATCTTGGCTCACTGCAATCTCCACCTCCCAGGTTCAAGCAATTTTCCTGCTTCTGCCTCCTGAGTAGCTGGGATTACAGGTATGTACCACCACACTGGCTAATTTTGTATTTTTAGTAGAGATGGGGTTTCTACATGTTGGTCAGGCTGGTCTCAAACTCCCAACCTCAGGCAATTTGCCCACCTCAGCCTCCACTGTGGGATTACAGGCATGAGCCACCTTGCCCAGCTATCTGTGCTTTTAATTAGACTTTACTTTCTATTTGTATGCCTTTATAAAGAGTGTGAAATTTGAGATACAAGCCTCTATTTTCTTTTAATAATACTGTGGTGGCTTTGAAAGTCACCCCTCAGGCTGAGCACGGTGGCTCATGCCTGTAATCACAGCACTTTGGGAGACCTAAGTGGGTGGATCACTGGAGCCCAGAAGTTCGAGAACAGCGTGGGCGATGTGGCAAAAACCCATCTCTACAAAAAATGCAAGAACTTTTGGGCCTAGGAGGTTGAGACTGCAGTGAGCCCTGACTGCACCACGCCACCCGAGCATGGGCGACAGAGCCAGACCCCATCTAAAAAAATAAAGCCACCTCTCAGATCTCTGACTTCAGGGAACCTGACTGAATGATGACTGCAGTTGCCGAGCCCTGAAATCCTCTATTGCATTTGCCTGAGGCCAAGTTTCCCATGGGCTGCTCTGAGCCAATGACAGCACAGCAAGGATACTAAAGCTTCGTCTCCTAGGAGATGAAGAGCTCCTCCAAAGGGTGATCTTCACTCAAGGATTCTGTTTGTCTTGCTGAAATTTTCTTAGAATTATACTGCAGTCTAAGACTTTTCTTACCCAATCTTCTTTCCTTCCCCACAAAGGTCAAACCTATATTACTGCCGTGACAGCTCTCCGAGCCTCTTAATAGCTCTCTTTGTCTCCGTTTTCTCTCATAGGTGTTTTCTCCAATAAATCGATCTTGGTATCCTCTCCTTCCTGAGGGATTCAGACTGATCAGGAACAATTTCCCAATGCATTGACACCTGCAAAATTAAATAATTTTTGGAAATAATATGAAACAACCAACAAAATAAATAGATAATACAAGGAGAATGATAGACTGCTAGAATGGAACTGTCAAAAAAGAAATGGCAAGGTTATTGTGTGCCTAAAATATCAATTTTTCTGGGTATAGTGCAATAATAATTTGGTTAGAGATATTAAATTAATATGCATATTAGCAACTCCCAGCAGGTAGTTTCATTAAAATATTATTCAAAAATGGAAAAAAATGCAATGCCTCCTGGTTAGCACAATTCTGGAAATACTAAAATGAATGAAGGTCATGATTTCCTTTTTATTAAATTTTTGATTTTTGACTTTTGTGGGTATATAGAATGTATATAAGTTTATCGAGTGCATGAAATACTTTGAAACAGACATGCAATATGTAATAATCACATCCGGGTAAATGACATATCCATCTCCTCAAGCCTTTCTCCTTAGTTACAAATAATTCAATTGTACTCTTTTAGTTATTTTAAAATGTACAATTGAATTATTGACTATAGTCACCCTGGTGTGCTATCAAGTACTAGGTCTCATTTATTCTTTCTGAATAATATTTGTACCCATTAACCATCCCCACTTCCCCCTAACACTACTCAATACCCTCCCCAGACTCTGGCAACCATCCTTCTACCCTCTAGATTCATGACTTGAATTGTTTTAATTTTTAGCTCCCACAAATGAGTGAGAACATGTGTAATTTGTTTTTCTGTGCCTGGCTTATTTCACTTAAAATAATGACCTCCAGTTTTGTGCATGTTGTTGAAAGTCACAGGATATAATTCTTTTTTATGGCTGAATAATACTCCATTGTGTATGTATCCTACATTATCTTTATCCATTCATATATTGATGGGCACTTCGTTTGTTTCCAAATGTTAGTTGTTGTGAACAGTGCTGCAACAAACATGGAAGTGCAGATATCTCTTCCATATACTGATTTCCTTTCTTTTGTGTATATACCCAGCAGTGGGATTGTTGGATTGTATAATAGCTCTATTTTTAGGTTTTCTTTTTTTTTTTGAGACGGAGTTTCTCTCTTGTCACCCAAGCTGCAGTGCAATGGTGTGATCTTGGCTCACTGTAACGTCCACCTCCTGGATTCAAGCGATTCTCTTGCCTCAGCTTCCTGAGTAGCTGAGACTACTGGCATGAGCCACCACACCCACCTAATTTTTGTATTTTTTATTAGAGACGGGGTTTCACCATATTGGCCAGGCTGCTCTCAAACTCTTGACTTCATGATCAACCCGCCATGGCCTTCTAGAGTGCTGGGATTATGGGCATGAGCCACCGTGCCCGTCCTATCTTTAGTTTTTTAAGTAATCTCCAAACTGTTCTCCATAGTGGTCATACAACTTTACATTCTCACCAATGGTGTATGGGTGTTCCCTTTTATCCATGTCCTCACCAGCATTTGTTATGGCCTGAGTTGGATATAAGCCATTTTAATTGGGGTGAGATATCTCATTGTAGTTTCAATTTGCATTTCTGATGATCAGTGATGTTGAGTACCTTTTGACATTTTTGTTTGTCTGTCTTTTTTTGAGAAATATGTATTCATATCTGTAGCCCATTTTAAAATGTAATTATTAGAGTTTTTTTTTCCTATAGAGTTATTGGAGCTCCTTATATATTCTGTTTATTAACCCCTTGTCAAATTGGTAATTTGCATATATTCTCTCCCATTATGTGGGATGTCTCTTCACATTATTGATTGTTTCCTTTGCGGTCCAGAAACTTTACAACTTGATGTGATCCCATTTGTTCATTTTTTTTTACTTTGGGTGCTTGTCCTTGTGGGGTATTACTAGAGCAATTTTTGTCCAGACCAATGTCCTGGAGCATTTCCCCAAAGTTTTCTTGTAGGAATTTTGTAGCTTGAGGTCTTAGATTTAACTCTTCAATCCATTTTGATTTGATTTTTGAATATGGCAAGTGATAGGGGTCTAGTTTCATTCTTCAGTTTGTGGATATCCAGTTTTCCCAGCACTGTTGATTGAAGAGACTCTCTTTGCCAGTATATGTTCTTGTCACTTTTGTCAAAAATAAGTCATTGTAGGTGTGTAATTTTGTTTCTGGCTTCTCTATTCTGTTCCATTGGTCTATGTGTCTGTTTTTATGCCAGTACCATGTTGTTTTAGTGACTATAACTCTGTAGTATAATTTGAAGTTAGGTAATGTAGCCCTGTAATGAAGTCTCTGTTTTGTTCTTTTTGCTCAGGTTAGCTTTGGCTATTCTGGGTCTTTTGTTGTTCCATATAAATTTTAGGATTTTTAAAATCCTATTTCTATTAAGAATGTCACTGGTATTGATCTTTTGTATTGTTTTCTTCCATTCAAGTTCATTTATTTATTAATTCTTTTAGATTGTTTAGATTGTTCATTTGAAGTTTTACCTCTTTTTTGATGTAGGCTCTTATACCTATAAAATTCCCTCTTAATACTGCTTTTGTTGTATCCCATAGGTTTTGATATGTTGTGTTTCCATTATAATTTGTTTCAAGAAAATTTCCAGTTTTTTTTATAATTTTTTTCATTGACCCAGTGGTCATTCAGTAGCATATTGTTTAATTTACATGTGTTTTTATAGTTTCCAAATTCCTCATGTTTTATTCCATTGTGGTCAGAGAAGATGCTTGATATTATTTCAAATTTTTTGAATGTTTTAAGACTTGCTTTGTGACCTAACATGTGGTCAATTCTTGAGAATGGTCCAAGTGCCAAGGAGAATAATGTGTATTCTGTGCTGTTGGATGGACTGTTCTGTAAATATCTGTCAGGTCCATTTGTTCTGTAGTGCAGATTAAGTCCGATGTTTCTTTGTTGGTTTTCTGTCTGGAAGATCTGTCAAATGCTGAAAGTGAGATTTTGAAGTCTCAAGTTATTAATGCATTGGGGTCTAGGTCTCTCTTTTGCTCTAATATTATTTGCTTTATATGTCTGGTTGCTCCAGTTTTGGGTACATATATATTTACAATGGTTATATCATCTTGCTAAATTGACCCCTTTATCATTATATAATTCTTTATCTCTTCTTCAAGTTTTATCTTGAAATCTGTTTTGTCTGATATAAGTATAGCGACTTCTGTTCTTTTTTGGTTTTTATTTACATGAAATGCCTCATTGCATCCCTTTATTTTCTGTTTATATGTATATTTATAGGTGAAGTATGTCTCAGGTAGGAAACAGATCGTTTAGGTCTTGTTTTTTTACCCATGTAGGACTCTATGTCTTTTGACTGGAAAGTTTAGTAAATTTATAATACATTCAATGTATTATTGATAAGTAAGGACTTACTCCTGCCATTTTGTTATTACTTTTCTGGTTGTTTTATGGTCTTCTTTTCCTTCTTTCCTTCCTTTCTGTGTTCTCTTTAGTGAAGGTGATTTTATCTACTGAAATTATTTAATTTTTTGCTTTCTACTTTTTGTTTATCTATAGTATGTTTCTTGATTTGAGGTGGCCATGAAGCTCGAAAATACTGTCTTATAATCTATCATTTTAAACTGATGACAACATAGCACTGTTTGCATTAGCAAACAAAGAAACAAGTAATAAGAAAACCCTCTTTCCTTTTGCCTCTCTGTGTTTTTCTTTGTGCTTACTAGTACAAGTGCATTTTGTACCTTCTGATGATTTCTTTCCTTTTTCTTTTTTGAGACAGGCTCTTGCTCTGTCACCAGGCTGGAGTGCAGTGGCAAGATCTCAGCTCACTGCAACCTCCACCTCCTGGCTTCAAGCTGTTCTCCTGCCTCAGCCTCCTGAGTAGCTGGGACTACAAGCACATGCCACCACACCCAGCTAGTTTTTGTATTTTTAGTAGAGACAGGGTTTCACCATGTTGGCCAGGATGGTCTTGATCTCTTTACCTTGTGACCCACCTACCTCAGCCTCCCAAAGTAATGGGATTACAGGTGTTAGCCACCATGCCAGGCGTCTGATGATTTTTTATTGCTCAGTAACATCCTTTTCTTTCAGACTGAAGAACTCCCTTGAACATTTCTCAAAAGACAGGTCGGGTGTTGATGAAATCCTTCAGCTTTTGTTAGTCTGGGAAAGTATTTTTCCTCTTGCTTGAGGACATTTTTGTCAGATATATTATTCCAGAGTAAAACTTTTTTTTCCATTGAGCCCTTTAAATATGCCATGCCACTGTCTACTGGCCTGTAAGGTTTCCACTGAAAAGTCTGCTGCCAGATGTATTAGAGCTCCATTGTATGTTCTTTCTTTTCAGGTGGTGCTTTTAGGATCCTTTCTTTATCCTAAACCTTTGGGAATTTGACTATTAAGTTCTTTGAGGTAGTCTTCTTTGAGTTATATATGTTTGGTATTCTGTAACCTTCTTGTACTTGAATGTGGATATCTTTATCTAGGTTGGGGAAGTCCTCTGTTACTATCCCTTTGAATAAACTTTCTACCCCTATCTCTTTCTTTACCTCCTATTTTGGGCCAGTAACTCTTAGATTTGCCTTTCTGAGGCTATATTCTATATCTTCTAGGCATGCTTTATTGTTTTTTTTTCTTTTGTCTTCTCTGACTGTATATTTTCAAGTAGCTTGTCTTCAAGCTCACTAATTCTTTCTTCTGCATGATCAGTTCTCCTGATAAAAGACTTTGGATTTTCAAAGCATATTATAAGATCAGATAAAACTTCTCAGTAGCCACACATAAAAAAGATACAGTTGCTTCTATTAAGTTTTAATTATAAATAATTCATAGAAAAGTGAAATAAAATATTTATTGGATAGCCTACTATGTACTACAGTTTGAGAGGAAGCAGGGTTATTGCAGAGTTGAAGATAGGCACAGAAAGATGTTTGTGTGTTAGACTTTACTTGTCCATGGCCCTGCTGTGCTATTTCTGTACTTAAAGAAAAATGGAAGTTCAGAGTAGAAATGTTCAATTAACTGTTAAACACCCTCATCAATTAAGAGATCATTTCCAAATCTGATGGATGAGTTCAAAATATCCAATTCATTCTAATCATCATGCGGAAGAACAGCCCAACTCCCAAGGAGAAAAGAGTAGATAAACATGTAAATGAACTCACAAATCTTTTAGAAGTACTCTGCCCGGAATGGCTGAATATTAATGTACAAAGTTTTCCATGTGTTAAGTGAAGAGCTGAATTACAGTGAGCAATGCGACATTCAATGATAACCTAATTATATTTTATTTTGTAATATTTTTCAATACATACTAGATTATAAGAGTAAAACACTGGGAACACAGCTAGGACATGAAAACTCTGTGGAAAGCTCTGAAGACTAAGTCCCATAGCTATTATAAGGCTTGACAAGTACCGCAATTGTTCATCCATTTTCCCTTCTCTACACAGAGCTTGATTTTCTTTTTTATACTGTCTATTCACTAGGACATTATAGTCTTAAACCCAGGTCAAAAGTCACCAGTACCAGAAAGTCTTCCCTGACACTTAATACTTGTGACTGTGAGGATTATACTTTGAAGATTTTACAGGGAGCATAATTGACTAAGGGTCCCAGCCGCTATGCTCTGAAATTCATCTCCATGTTTGCTTCAAGGCAACACATCTTACAGGGTGCTCCTAGTCAATGACTGAAGATATCAGAGTTGCTAAAGCAGACTTATTCCTGGGAGACATTGCTCTTATTTGTTGCTGACTTTGGCTTGAGGTGTCCCCAACAATGGCTTTGTCAAACCACTTTTGGGCTGCATGGCAGTCTAGGGTGGTACCACTTAACATTTTCTCTTTCTCTCCTTCATCATGTCAGACTCTCCTTCATTCATGTCATACTTACATTATGGTCTAATGACTCTTCCAGACTTTTTTTTGGCTCCCTTCCTATTTTCTCTCATAAAGAAATTTCCTCTAACAAAATACTTACTCCTTGAGTCTGTCTTGGTGTAGTCTTTTGAGAAGAACTGAACTAAGACAACCCTCCCTTCTCTGAGTGACCTCTACAGTTGCCTCCTATAATTGCTATTGTTTCACTGTCTTGAGTGGCTATTCTTTTTTGTTTTCACATGTATCTTCCATGCTGTATTTTGAGATCCTGGATTGTCAAGGATCCTGACTCTGACACTTTAGTAGCCCTGTGACCTTAGACATGTAAGTTATTTTACTTCCCTGTTCCTCTCTTTCTCATCGGTGAATTGGGTGTGATGGTAATAATAATAGGTTCAACTATATGAAATAGGCCATATTCAATCTTTTTGAGTTATAAAGTTAGTAATTTCTTTATGATTCAACTTGACATTTATTTTGTTTTGTCCTGTGATTCTCTCCCTGGCATTTAGCATGCATTAGGTACATAATCAATGTTTTTTGAGTGAATGATGAATATATGAAGACACAGTTATTAGGAGCTACTGAATCAGTCAGGTGTGATTTCAAATCCTGACTCTGACACTTTAGTAGCCCTGTGACCTTAGACATGTAAGTTATTTTACTTCCCTGTTCCTCTCTTTCTCATCGGTGAATTGGGTGTGATGGTAGTAATAATAGGTTCAACTATATGAAATAGGCCATATTCAATCTTTTTGAGTTATAAAGTTAGTAATTTCTTTATGATTCAACTTGACATTTATTATATAGTTTTGCTTGAGAATTGGAATGAAAGGGTATGTAAATTGCAAACTCTAAAAACTGGCCTCTGTAAGACCTTGTTGAAGGTTACCAGTTGTTGTTTTGGGGGTTACCATTGTCGTTATTAGCTCTAGGGCAGTGTCGTGAATGTATTACTTCAGTGAAATGTTACCCAGTTCCACAGAGTGAAGTAGGGGTGTGAATCACTGCTCATGCTCCATTGTTAGATAATAGAGAGATGCTATTCTCATCATCCTCTAGCAGTGTATTCTTTTCCTTCTTTTTTCTTTTTCTTTTTCTTTTTTTTTTTTTTTTTTTTTGGAGAGAAGGGGTCTCACTTTGTTGCCCAGGCTGATCTTGAACTCCTGGGCTCAAGCAATCCACCTACCTCAGCCTCCCAAAGTGCTGGGATTACAGATGTAAGCCACTGTGCCCAGTCTAGCAGTGCATTCTTAAAAGGACAATATGAAAGAAACAACGTGGTCCCCATTGAGGTGAATATTGTATTTTATTTTATTGTTTTGAGGTAAAATTCGCAAAACTTAAAATTTACCATTTTAATAATTTTAAGTGTATAATTAAGTGGTTTTTAGTATATTCACAATATTGTGCAATTATCACCACTCTAATGTATAATATTCTCATCACCCCCATACCCATGGGCATACACTCCATATTTTCCCCTTTCCCTAGTTCCTAGCAACCACTAGTCTACTTTCTGTTCCTATTGATTTGCTATTCTGGACATTTCATATAAATGGAATCATAGGATATGTGGCCTTATGTATTTGGTTTCTTTCATTTAGTATGATACTTCCTCTTTTTTTTTTTTTTTGAGACAGTCTCTCTTTTTTGCTTAGGCTGAAGAGAAGTGGTGCCACCTCAGCTTGCTGCAACTTCCACCTCCAGGGTTCAAGTGATTCTCCTACCTCAGCCTCTCAAGTAGCTGGAATTATAGGTATGCACCAACAACCCTAGCTAATATTTGTATTTTTAGTAGAGACAGGGTTTTGCCATGTTGGCCAGGCTGGTCTGGAGCTCCTGATCTCAGGTGAGCCACCCACCTCAGCCCCACAAAGTGCTGGAATTACAGATGTGAGCCACCCCATCTGGCCTAGCATGATACTTTCAAGATTCACACATCTTGTAGCCTGTGTATCAGTACTTTATTCTTTTTATGGTTGAATAGAATTCCATTTTATAGACCACATTTTGTTTATCCCATCAGTTGATGGATTATTTGGATTGCTTCCACTTTTGGCTACTATGAATAATGTTGCTATCATCATTTGCATACAAGTTTTTCTGTGAACACATATTTTCAGTTCTCTTGGGTTTATACCTAGGAATGTAATTACTGGCTCATATGCTAACTATAAATTTAACTTTTGGGGGAATTGGCAAACTTTCACAGAGCAGCCATACCATACTACATTCCACTATCAATGTACAAAGATTCCAATTTCTCCCCATCTTCACCAATGCTTGTTATTTCCTTTTTCCTTCTTCTTTTTTTTTTTAAAAAAATACAGCCATCTTAATGAATGTAGAGTAATATTTCATTGTGACTTCGATAGGCATTTCTCTAATAATAATGATGTTGAGAATATTTTCATGTGCTTATTAGCTATTTGTATATAAATGGAGAAATGTCCATTCAAACCCTTTGCCAATTTTTAATTTTTTTGGTCATTTTATTTTGAGGTATAAATGTTGCTTATACAGCCATACAAGTTTTTAGATTATATATGTGATATGCAAATATTTTCACCCATTCTATGGGTTGTTTTTACACTCTCTTGATAATGTTCTTTGATACACAAAATTTTTACTTATAATGTAGACCACTTTGTCTAATTTGTCATTTGTTGCATGTTTTGCGTGTCATATTTTAAAAACCATTGATTAATCCAAGGTCATGAAGATATATCCCTATGTTTCCTTCTAAAGTTTTCACAGATTTAGATCTTAAATTTAGGTTTCTGGTCTATTTTGGGTTAATTTTTGTATATGGCATGAATAGGGATCCAAATTCATTCTTTTACAGGTAGATATTCTATTAACTCAGTACTTTTTGTTGTAAAGACTATTTTTCTCCATTGAGTGAACTTCACACCATTGTTGAAAATTAATTGACCATAGATGTATGGGTACCTTTCTGGGCTGTCAATTCTATTTCATTGATCTATGTGCTTATTCTTATGCCAAGACTTCACAATACTCTTTATCCTTGTAATAAATTTTGAAATTGGGAAGCGTGAGTCCTCGAAATTTGTTCTTCTTTTTCAAGATTGTTTTGGTTCTTAGAGGTCCCTTACATTTCTGTAAGAATGTTATGGGATGTTAAAAATGTTATGGGCCAGGTGCGGTGGCTCATGCCTGTAACCCTAGTGGTTTGTGAGGCTGAGGCCAAAAGATCATTTGAGGCCAGGAGTTTGATACCACCTTGGGCAACACAGTGAGACCCTGTCTCTACAAAACATAAAAACATAGCCAGGCATGGTGGCACATGCCTGTAGTCCTAGCTACTCAAGAAGCTAAGGCAGGAGGATTGCTTGAGCCTGGAAATTCAAGGTCGCAGTGAGCCATGATTACACCACTGCACTCCAGACTGGGTGACAGAACAAAATCCTGTCTCTGAAAGAAAAAAAAGAATTTTATGATTAACTTATTCATTTCTTCAAAAAAGGCACCTAGGATATTTTGGCAGAGATTGGTGGACTCTGTAGATAATTTGGGGTAGTATTAGCATCTTAACAATAAAAAATCTTTTAATCTGTGGACATAGGATATGCTTCCATTTATTTAGGTCTCCTTTAATTTCTTTCAACAATGTTTTGTGGTTTTCAGTGCACAAGTCTTACACTTGTTCCGTTAAATTTAGTCCTAAGTTGTTTTTTTTTTGTTTTTGATGCTATTGTAAATGGAATTATTTTTTAAAATATATTTTTAGATTGTTCATTGCCAGTGAATAGAAATACAAATGAATTTTTATGTTGATCTTGTATCTTGCAACTTTCCTAAACTTATTTATTAGCTCTAATAGTTTTTTTCTTTTAATTTTGGTGTGGATTCTCGAGGGTTTTCTTAATATAAAATCATGTCATCTGTGAATATAAACAGTTTCACTTTTTTCTTTCTCATGTGATCTTCTTTTCTTTTTTTCTTATCTAATTGTTCTGGAAAGAACTTTCAGTATAATGTCAAAGTGACAAAATCAGGCATCCTTGTCTTGTTTTTTATCTTAGGGGAAAAGCATTTAGTCATTTACCCTTGAATATAATTTTAGCTGTTAATAGAGTTTTTCACAGATGCCCCTTACTATATTGAGGTTCTCTTCTATTCCTAATTTTTGGATAGTTTTTACCAATAAAGGGTCTTAGATTTTTACCAAATGTTTTGCTGTACATCTATTGAGATTATTGTGTTTTTTTCTTTATTAATAGGATATATTACATTGGTTTTAATATGGGGACCCAATATGGTAAATCCCACTTATTTGTGATATGTAAACTTTTTAATATATTGTTGGATTTGGTTTGCTAGTATTTAGTTGGGGATTTTGTGTCTATTCATAAGGATTCTGGTCTGTAGTTTTATTTTCTTGCAATCTCTTTGGCATTAGCATTAGGGTAATACTGGCTTCATATTAGTAAGTGTTCTCTGGTCTTCTATTTTCTTTTACTATTTTTTAAAGACAGGGTCTTGCTATGTTGTCTTGAATGGAGTGCAGTGACACTTCATAGGTGCAATCATAGCACACTGCAATCTTGAATTCTTGGCCTCAAGGAATCTTCCCACTTTAGCCTCTCAAATAGTTGGGATCACAGCTGCATGTTACCCTCCCTGGCCTTTCTATTTTTTGAAACAGTATAAGAAGTATTTATGTTGGCTAGGTGTGGTGGTTCCCACCTGTAATCCCAACACTTTGGGAGGCTGAGGTGAGCGGATCACCTGAGGTCAGGAGATTGAGACCATCCTGGCCAACATGGTGAAACCCAGTCTCTACTAAAAGTACAAAAATTAGCTGGGCGTGGTGGTACGCACCTTTAGTCCCAGGTAGTTGGGATGCTGAGGCAGGAGAATTGCTTGAACCCAGGAGGCAGAGATTGCAGTGAGCCAAGATCACACCATTGCACTCCAGCCTGGTGACAGAGCAAGACTCCGTCTCAAAAAAAAAAAAAAAAAAAAAAAAAAAAAAAAAAAAGGAAGTATTCATGTTAATCATGTTAATTTTTCTTTAAATATTTGAGACTTTACTGGTGAATCCATCTGGTCTGGGCTTTTCTTTCCTGAAAGTTTTTGATTACTGACTCAATCTCTATACCTGTTAAATAACAGCTTCCCTTTATCTTGTCTCCTCAGCTCCTGGTAACCATCATTCTATTTTCTATAGCTATGAATTTGAATATTTTGGATATATCAGTGTCTGAGTCTGTTTCTTGCTGCTATAACAGAATACCAGCTAATGGGTAATTTATAAAGAAAAAACATTCGTTTTCACAGTTCTGGAGGCTGGGAAGTCCAAGATTGAGGGTTCAACATCTGGTGAGGACCTTCTTGCTGTGCCAGTTTATGCTTGAAGGTGAGAGGATGGTGGGGGCAGGCAAATTAATCCTTCTATAATAAACACACTGAGTGATAATGGCATCAATCCACTCCTGAGGTCAGAGCCCTCATGGTCTAATCATTTCTTAAAGATCTCACCTCTTAATATTGTCACATTAGGGATCAAATTGTCAACACAAGAACTTTGGGAGACACATTCAAACTATAGCCCTCATATAAACTGGCATCTTACTGTAGTTGTCCTTTTGTAACTGATTTACTTCATATAGCATAATATTCTCAAGGTTCACCCATGTTGTAGCATGTGACAGAATTTCCTTCCTTTTTAGGGCTGCATAGTATTCCACTATATTTATATTCCATATTTTGTTTATCCATTCATCCATCAATGGACATTTGGGTTGCTTCTGCCTCTTGGCTAATATGAATAGTGCTGCTATGAATGTAAGTACCAGAGCTTGAATATTTGTCCCCTCCAAAACTCATGTTGAAATTTAACCCCAATGTGGCAGTATTGAGACATGGATCTTTTAAAAAATGATTGGGTCACAGTGGGCAGAGCTCTTATGAAATGAATTAATCCACTCATGGACTAATGGATGAATGGGTTATCATGGGAGTGGGACTGGTGACTTTATAAGAAGAGGAAAAGAGACCTGATTTAGCATACTGATTCCCCTCACATGTGATGGATGCACTATGCCAATTCAGGACCCTGCAGAGAGTCACCAACAGCAAGAAGGCCCTCACAAGATGCAGCGTCTTGACCTTAGAGTTCTCAGTCTCTATAACTGTAGGAAATGTATTCCTTTTCTTTATAAATTACTCAGTTGTAGGTATTCTGTTACTGCAACAGAAAATAGACTAAGATGATAGTTGTGCAAATATCTCTTCAAGACCCTGTTTTTAATTCTTTTGGATGTATACCCAGAAGTGGGAATGCTGAATCATTTGGTAGTTCTATTTTTAATTTTTTTGAGGATCAGATTATGTTTTGATGTATAATTCAGATACCATATAATCCACCATTATAGAGTGTACAATTTAGTGTTTTTTAGTATGTTTACAATGCCGTGCCACCATCATCACTGTCTTATTTCAGAAGGGTTCTATCACCCCAAAAAGAAATTTATAACTGTTAGCAGTCACAACTCACTTCCCTATCCTCCCCAGCCTGAAGCAACCACTAATCTACTTTCTGATATGTGGATTTTCCTATTATTGTTATTTCATATAAATAAAGTAATGTGTTTCCAAGGCTGATACATGTTTTAGCATGTATGAAAATTTCATTTGTTTATTGTCAAATAATATTCTACTGTATGGATAGACCACATTGTGTTTATTCATTCTTCAGTTGATAAATGTTTGGATTGTTTTCACCTTTGGCAATGTGAGTAATGCTGCTTGATATGATTTGGCTGTGTCTCCACCCAAATCTCATCTTGAATTGTAGCTCCCATAATACCCATGTGTTGTGGGAGGACTCGGTGGTAGATAACTGAATCATGGGGCAGTTTTCCTCATACTGTTTTCATGGTAGTGAATAAGTCTCATGAAATCTATTGGTTTTATAAGGAGAAACTCTTTTCACTTGGCTCTCATTTCTTTCTTGTCTGCTGCTATGTAGGATGTGCTTTTCACCTTCTGCCATGATTGTGAGGCCTCCCCAGCCATGTAGAACTGTGAGTCCATTAAACCTCTTTTTCTCTATAAATTATCCAGTCTTGGGTATGTCTTTATCAGCAGCATGAGAGTAGTCTAATACACTGCTATTAACATTTTTGTATAAAATTTTGTGTGAACATGTTTTTAATTCTCTCAGGTTATATACTTAGAAGTGGAATTAGTGGGTTATATGGGAACTCTACATTTAACTTTCCAATGACTTGCCAAATTATTACCCCAAGTGGCACCACAATTTGACAGTTTCACCAGCAATATGTGAGGATTCCACACTTTTCCAGTATTTGAACCATGTTGTCCATCATTTTATAAGAGCCATTCCTGTGTGTGTGAGGTGGCATGTCATTGAGATTTTTATTTGCATTTCTGTGATGACTAATGATGCTCAACATCTTGTTCATATGGCTATTGCCCATTTCTATATCTTCACTGGGGACATGTCTACTCAGATCCTGTATTTAAAATACAATGCTTAAAAACAACTTTTTCAAAAGCCAGAGGGGAGGGAAAACCCAATGCATGTTTAAGGAAAGGTGATTAACCTAGGTTCAGTGAGGCATAAAGACTGAGTGTAGAAGTTAGAGGGGAGTGTAGGGATGCAGACTGGAACCATTAATAATTATTTCTTTAATATTAATTTATCCCACATAGAATGTAATTCTTAGGACATAAGTATGTGTGTCTGTATTGTTCTGTGATTTATCCCAGTGCCTAGCACAGTACTTAACAAAGAGTAGAGTTTCAGTAGGAATATGTTGAATGAATGAATGAACGAATAATTGAATTAAACAAATAGGCTTCAAGAAAAGATTTTAAATGAAGACTTGGGATTGTGGTGTCATTAGAGGAAAGCTTTTGAAGGAGACAAGGATGCAAAGTTAAATGTCATAGAGGTTGGCCATGTCTTTGAAAAATAATCAAAACATATATGCATCAAAGAACAGAGAAATATGAAAAATCTATTGCTCAGGAGCCTGGACAAAAATGAACTTCTTAACCAAAATTCACATTCAGAAGTAAAGGAAAGTTAGAGGCAAATATAGGTAGGTAGCTGTCTCTGTGATCAGTTAAGCTGCCAAAGGGCTTTTTTGTAGAACATAGGGGAAGGGCTAATAGGGGGACAATAAAGGCCTCAAAGACATCAGTAGGCATGGGACTACTCTCTTTGCTTGGAGGCAGCATGAATTGAAATCCAGGAATTCGGAAATGCTCAATAGAGCTTGGGGCCAGGCCAGAGGACCTTCTTACAGAATGATGTGCATGGGCCTAGTGGTGGCCCCAGCAGAGTCCACCACCATCAGGCCACCAGACACATGCTGGCCTGAGGACATAGAGTAACACTAGGTATTCAGTAGTGTTTGGATTCTAATGATGAAAGACTGGGCAGAGAGCATACTGCATTTGAGTACATTGCTGTCCCTATTGTTTCTTTACATGGTAACAAGAACGTTCCTAATGTATCATCATGTCTGAAGTTGGGATTATAAACACATTGCATACCAGAACTCTATGTAGCCTGCTGGGAACTTGAAATGACCACATCGATAGGTGCTCTGGAGGCAGAAACAGATCAGATTTGTGTCGCAGCTCTTCTACCTCCTACTTCTTACTTCTGGGACTTTGGGCCAGGCCCCAAGTTTTTCTTGCCTTAATTTCTTCATGTATAAAATGCCACTGATAATGGCATCTATCCCATAGGGTTCTTGGGAGGGTTAAATGAAGTAATGTTTAGAGCATGCTTGGCACACAGTGATTAAGATCTGATCCCAATCCACAAACCTCCAAGATAACTGGCCTCCAGGACAAAGAGGACAGGTTCACTATGCCTTATCTGAAATCCTTTGAATAGTGCAAAAGCACCATTTATAAAAGGGAAACTATAAACTGTACCTCATCAAAATTAAAACATGCAAAGATGTTGAAAAGACAGTCTACTGTCTGAAAAGAGGAGGAGAAAGTATTCAAGAACCATATATCTGAAAAAGGACTGGGACCTAAAAAAATATATATATATATATACATACACACACATACTTATACACACTCACAAAACTCAACAGTCAAACTAATTTAATTAGAAGTAGAACATAAGATATAAATAGTCATTTTACTGAAGAGGACATACTGGTGGCAAATAAGTACATAAAAAGAGATTCCAGGCTGGGCATGGTGGCGTACACCTAATAATCCCAGCTTTTGGGAAGCTGAAACAAGAGCATTGCTTGAGCTCAGGAGTTTGAGACTAGCCTGGGCAACATAGTGAAACTGTATATTTTTTTAAAAAGGTGGAAAAATTTAAAAATGGCATTCCACATCAAAACCTCAACATAAGGAAAATGCAAATTAAAACCACAATGGGCTATCACTACACAGCTATCAGTGAGAATGCTTGAAATAAAAATAGTGATAATAACAAATGCTGCTAAGGTATGGAGAAACAGAATCACTCATCCATTGCTGTGGGAATGTGAAATGGTAGAGTCACTCTGGAAAATCATTTCTTTAAAAAGTGAACATGCAACTGTTGTATGACTGGCGATTGTACTGCTGAGCATTTGTCCCTGAAAATGAAGACCTTTTGCTCATGCAGAAATTTGTATATGAATATTCATAGCACACTTATTTGTAATAGGAAAAACAAAACAAAATTTAGAAATGTCCCAGATGTCTTATAGTAGGTGAATAGTTAGAGAAAAATACTGTGGTATATCCACCATGGAATATTACTCAATTATGAAAATTATTCAACTTTTAGTATGTACAACAGTCTGGATGGCTCTCCAGGGAATTATGCTGAATGGAAAGAGCCAATCCATAAAGTTACAGAAAGTAGGATTCTATTTATATAATGTTCTTTTTTATTATTTATTTCTTTATTTTAAACTTTTATTTTAGGCTCAGGGGTACATGTGCAGGTTTGTTATATAGGCAAACTCCTGTCACAGGAGTTTGTTGTACAGATTATTTCATCACCCAGGTATTAAGTCTATTATCCTATATAATGTTCCAACATTCTTGTAATGACAAAATTGTAGAATTGGCAAACAGATTAGTGATTGCCAGGGATTAGGGATGGTGCTGGGGTCTGGGAGGGAGGTACGTATGTTTATAAAAGGGTAAATGAACAATCCTTGTGGTAATGAAACTGCTCAGTATGTTGACTAGGCTGTCAGATACGTGAACTTACATATGCGATAAAAATTACATGGA
Organism: Plecturocebus donacophilus; assembly: GCA_004027715.1. Lineage (NCBI taxonomy): Eukaryota > Metazoa > Chordata > Mammalia > Primates > Pitheciidae > Plecturocebus > Plecturocebus donacophilus. The sequence goes on from PVKP010007075.1 coordinate 54,249, forward strand.
ATAAAATACACACATACACACAAATGGGTACAAGCAAAACCAGGGAAACGTGAATAACATCGGTGGATTGTACAAATGTCATTGTCTTGGTTGTGATCTTGTAGTATGGTTTTCTAAGATGTTACTCTTTGGGGTGACTGGATCTAGGGTACATGGGATCTCTCTGCATTATCTCTTACATCTACATGTGAATCGACAGTTACCTCAACTAAGATTTCAATAAACATATAGACAGTGACAGATAAAGTGCCCCTAGTTCTAAAAGTAAATCGGAAATAAAATAAAGCAACGAGAGAGAACCTGTCTCAGAGAAGCGAGAGGTGCAACTCCCAGAGCAATCTGTGCTCCGAGCACTGTGTAATGAAGCCTGATCCAGGGCCCTGTCTGGACTCAATGGGACAGAGAACCTCATCAGTGATGTCTGCCCTCATGAAGGTGAAGGGTCCTCAGAGCTGCATATTTGCCACTCATTTGCCGCTCATTCTGTGTGGAGTGCCTGTCTGACAATGTTAGTGTGGCACTGTGACATCTGGGGTAGGGGGTTTTTGAGGAAGCAGGGCCCGTTTAGGGCCCACAAATCCCATCACTGTAGGCCTCTCCCTACAAGTCCACGTGAGGTTCCGTGAGTGCACTGGCTTCTACACTAGCCGGATCCATAAGGGGCTGGGGCTGCAGCTGATATACCAGAAGCCGATATTCACTGAACGCATAGTCGGGGCCAGGCCCTGTGCTCTACATGAATCAATTTACAAAGTGCTCTGCATGCATCAATTTACTTAATCCTTGCCATAGTCCTATTGCTTACTTTTGAAAACCAGGCTTTCTGGTTCCCAGATGTCCCAACCTTAGTGTATTAGGTGTTCATTCTGCCTCTGCATCATTGGCTGATATTGACTTCTTTGTATAGCAGCTGAGAGGTCCTTGAGAGTGAACTCTCATCAGCAACTCCTCACTCACCTCCTGCCTCCTGTGCCCCAGGATTGCTGGCTAATTAGGAAGTGGCCATGTGGGACCGTGCTGGGATCCTGGACTCTCCACAGCCACCACATCCTGTGGTCAGACAGCAGGGCTCCAGGACAGGGATCTTGAGTAACTATACCTGACCTGTGTGGAGCGTTGCCTGGGTGCCAGACCCTGTGCTCAGAGTGTCACCCTTATCCTCTGACTTCATCCCCATCAGTGTCCTGTGAAACTGGTAGGATTTCCATCCCTTTTTCGTGATAAGGAGAGTAAGGGTTACGGAGGAGATGTTGCCTGAGTCCACAAAGCTGGTCAGTGGTGAGCAGTAATTTGCACCCAGGTCTGGCTGACCCCAGAGCCCATGGTCAAGTTCAGAGCCCTGCACAGGGCTCAATAAATATGTAGTAGCTGAATGAAAGGCAACTGGATAAAGCTCATCCTGGGGCAGTAGTAGTGGTCCTTAGAGTATGTGTCCTGAAATGAGGCAGCAAACCTGTCAGCTGGGGTAATGGGTGTGATCCCAGCTTGTGCTAAAAGATCCATCTCCTTATAGCAGCATCAAGGAAAGAATTGTTCATGTTTGTTGAGCACCTGCTGAACGTCCAGTTCTGGGCTGCACTTCAAGGATGAATGAGATGGGGTCCCCTATTTTAGAAAATACTCAGTGTTTCTGTGGACACCAATGTCAGTTGTGAACTTCATGGTGTTTACCTGCTGTTTCCATCTTGTGAGGTCCCTTCCTCCTTGTCACCTTGCTTCTAATCATCACCTAGGCTGTGTCTGGTATGGGTTTCACTTAGGGATTTTAGACTGTTTTGTGATTGGGCTTGGCTGGGCCTTTTGATATGGTGGCTTAACCCTCATTTCAGCATGTGTGTGTGTGTCAGGGGGTGCTGAGAAGGTACATTATGTCCAGAATGTAAGCCCCCTTGCTTTTTCAAGTACCTTTTCCATGCGCTTTCTTAATTTTTAATTGATCTAGATTAAGATAATTCTCTTAAATCCCAAATTTCAAGTAGCATCTCTGAGCCTTAGCTTTCTTATCCATATTTCATGGGGTCCTAGGACTGGACCAGTGTTCCTCAGATATGTGAGGACTTGCCCAATGATACACACTGGATGTGGTGCAGAGATGGATTCCCCTGTCCCCATGGGACTTTTGCTATATTTTGTTGCCGCACACTTCTTGAAGCAGCTCACTGTTGTGGAGTATAGGAATCACAGGTGGTAGGTAAATGTAGACCTTGGATAAATCTCAGCTCCTCCATTTCCAACTTTTTTACCTTGGAGAATTGAATTAAGGTAGTTTAGCCTCAGTTTTCATCTCTAGAAAATGGTAATACAAATAGGACCTGACTTGTAGACTTGGCTTGATAATTAAATGGTATGATGTATATAAAGTGCCTAGGTCTTTGCAGATGACATTAATATCCATGTAGAATATTCCAAAGGATTGATAAAACATTCTCCTGCAACAAATAAGTGGTTAGTCACAGGATGTAAAGTTAACATACAGAAGTTAATTTCTTTGTTATATAACAGCAATGAACAATTGGAAATAAATTAAGATTTAAAAACAAATAGCGTTTAAGATAGCACCAAAATTTAAATACTTAGGTACAAATGTAATAAATATTTGCAGGATTTATTTGTAGAAAGCTACAATGTTCTAATGAAAGAAATCAAAGAAGACCTAAATAAATGGAGAGTTATCTCACATGAATGGACTGAAAAACTCAGTGTTGTTAAGATATCGATTATTCCAAACTTGATCTATAGCTTCAATGCAATCCCAATCAAAATCCTATCAAGCTATTTGTAGTCATCCACAAACTGATTCTAAAATTTATATGGAAAGGCAAAAGGCCTAAAATAGCCAACAAAATACTGAAGAAGAACAAAGTTGGAGGACTCAGACTGCTACTATGATTTGAAGACTTACTATGAAGTGACAGAAATCAAGATGCTGTTGCATTAGTGAATGAATAGACAAGTAAATTAATGGAGACTCCCTGTGTCTTGTATTTTTGTTTGCATTTTCATTTTTCTCAAACAAAACCCACAGGTGATCTTGATGCATAATTATGTTTGAGAATTTTCAGCATATGGGTTAGTCAAGGTAAGGAGTCAGTCACCACCTGGGTTCCAATTATAGCCCCACCATTTTTCATATCCCATGGTGTAGCAGAAGAGAAAATAGGTTCTAGATTCAGAGGAATCTGAGTTTCATTTCTGCCTCTGCCTCTTATTGACTGTGTGACCTTTTAGGCAAGACACCCTCCTCTCTAAGTCTTGATTATTTTGCTAAATGAGGAGAGTAAAATAGTGATTCTTGTCTCCTAGGCTTGTTGGGAGGTTTAAATGAGACAAATCCTGGCCTCATGAGTGTTCTATCAGTGTCAGTTGAATTGCGTCTGAACAGCTACCCAGAGGAAAACAGGAAAGTGGGGTACTTGCTTGGTTGTAGGGTAGCTGCAGAGTGGGTTTTGGGAAAGCCAGAAGGCTGTGAGTGAGCCATGTGTGATGTCACAGAAGAGATGGAAGTGATGCTGGGAGGCTCAGGGGTTTAGCCTTCTTTGGGAGCTGGATGCCTGCTCTCAGTCAGAAATGGTTTTGATGGTGGAGACATTCAAAGTCTGAGAGGCTGCCTGCTTTGTGTCTTCAGGGTATGAAAAGCCATTTATAGACCATAGCTATTCCCTTGAAGAACTAGCATTTTCAAAGGAAGCTGTGTTTTTAATGTGCACGCTCTTCTCAAGATGAGAAAAAAAACTCCTGAGCCCCCTCTGCTGGCTGTATTGGAGAACAGGCGAGTAAATTAGAATGATCTCTTAAAAACCTGCACATGCTCACAGGGACATAGAGACACCTACAATTACAGAACAGAGAGCCACATATACTCACATGCCTTTGCATACAACACAGAGACACAAAGACATGCACAGCATATACTTACATAACACAGCTACGTTAGTGCCAAGTGGTCGAGAGTACAAACTCTGGCCTCACACAGACCAGCTGTGCATCTCCTAGATCTGCGCAACCCCGGACAGGTTGCTTAACTTTTAAATTTTGTTATTTAAAAATATATATACATAAACATATGAATAATGTGTATATATGCCTACATATAAAAATATCTATACTATAATGTATGAAAAGGGTCAATTTAATATATAGTAAGCACTTGGTAAATGGAAGCTATTATCTCCTTCTATTATTGTTATAAGCCAAATTCAACCTTTCAGAGCTTCAGTTTAATTTTCTGTAAACTGAGAGCAATAGCGAATGTTAACATGGTGCTTACTAGGTGGCTGGCACTGTTCTAAATGCTACCTATGTATTTTCTCATTTAATCTTCACAACAACCTTATAAAGTAGGTACTATTGTTCTCCTTATTTTACAGATTAAAAAATGAGTCTCAGGAAGGATTCCTGGTTTGTACCATGCTCACGTGTCTAGGAAGTGGAAGAGCTGGGATTAAAACAGGCAGCCTGGCTCCAAATATTCATCTTAAACAGGACACTATACCTGCCTCATGGATAGGATTAAATGCAACACTTCCTGCAAAGTGCTTAGCACAGTGCTATGCACACCATAAACAGTACAAACCAACTGCTGTTACTCAAATTTCAACTTTGCCACTTACTAACTGGGTCTACGCAGATGTACACACATCTGTGGGCACATAGGTTAACATGTAGATGTGTGCACACACATTCAAATACACAGATGCATACGTAGAGGACACAGATGTATTTCTTCACCAATAGATTCAATGACATTTATTGAGCAAACAGTACATTATTTGACTGAAGCTCTTCTAGGCTTCTGCAGTGGAGATGCAGCATTGAAGAAAACGGACAAAATTTCCTGGTGTTGCGGATCCAACATTCTAGTGGATGAGAAAGAAGATAAATCAGATTTTAAAATACTATATAATTGGGTAGTGAAAAGTGCTCAGGAGAAAATATAAACAGAGAAGAGAGTTTTGAAATGCTGGGTAGGGGGTTGATATTTTACTTAAGGGTGGCTAGGGAAGGTACAATAAGGAAGATACTTTTTTGAGTAAAGATCTGAAGGAGAGGAGAGAGCAAGCATGCAGCTGCCTGGAACAAGAGATTTCCAGGCTGAGGAAATATCAGAGTCAAGTGCCCTGAGATTGGAGAATTCCTGGCATGTTCAAGTATTAGTGAGGAGGCCAGTGTGTCTGAAGTGGGCTGAAAGAAAGGGACAGTAGTAGATAAGTGGGGATGGGTGAGATCGTGTAGGTCTTTGTAATCAGTATAAGGGCTTTGGATTTTCCTCCACGATGTAGAAACGTGGCAAGACTTTGAGCAGAGGAATGGCATGATCTAGTTTATGTTTTTAAAATCGACACATAATAATTGGACATCTAATTTGTATTTTAACAAGATCACTCTGGATTCTCTTTGAAAACAAGCAGAAGCAAATTAATGATAAAATCTCAAATACTAGTTAGGAGGCTATCGCATAAGTCCAAGCAAGACATGATGGTGGATTGGGTTAAAGTGATATGAAGGGAGATGGCGAGAGATATTCTGGATATATTTTGAGAATAGAGCCAACGTAATTTACTGGTGGATTGGGTTAGAGCTGTAAGAAAAAGAAGTCAAGATGATGCCAAGACATTTTGCCTAAGCAACCAGAAGTGTGGAATTGCCATTAACCAATGGCCAAGGCCATAGAATGAGCTGATTAGTATGGGAGATCAAGAATTGGTTTTTGAACATGTTAAGTTTGAGATGCCAATTAGACGTTCAAATGGAGATATAAGTATGTAGTTGAATGTGAAAGTCTGGAGTTCAGAGATCTTACCTGAAGATAAAAATCTGTGAATCGTTGGAGAATAGATAAAAGCATGAAACTGGATAAGCTTACTAAGGGAGTAAGTGTAAGTAAAGAAAAAGAGCTTCAAGAACTGAGCCCTGGTGCATTATAAAGTTAGGAAGTCAAAAGATGAGAAGTTCAGCAAAGGAGATGATGAAGAATGGTCTGTAAACTAAGAAAGCAGGGATGGTTGAGTGTCGGTGTCCTGGAAACCAGGTGAAGAGTTTTTAGGATGATCAAGTGTTTATGACCATCAACTGTTTATCAACTGTCAGATGTTGCTGATGAGTCAACATGAGGTGTGAGAATTGACTACTGTATCTGAAAACATGGAGGTCATTGGCAACCTTGAGAACAACAGTTTAGAGTGAAACAATGGGACAGAAAGCCTGATTGAAATAGGTTAAAGGAGGAATGGAAGGGAAGGAATTGGAAGCAGCAAATATAGGTAACTCCCAAGTTTTGCAATAAAGGGGAGTAAAGAAATGGAGAAAGAGCTGGAGGGAAAGTGAGCTCAAGGGTCACTTGAGATTTTATTTTTTTTAATTGGGAGAAAAAAAAATTCTGGTGTGCTCATATGATGATAGGAATGATCCAGAATTGCTAGATCCCATAGAGAGAGTAAGATCTGTGGTACAGAAAATAGAGGGAAGAATTGCTAGAAGATGTCCTTGAGCAGGTGGAAAGAATGGGACCGCATGCACAGGTGAAGAGGTTGGGCTTAGCTAGGACCTTCAACTTTTTATCCCCAGTAAAAGGAAACTAGCATATATAGGCAAAGATGCTGACGTAATTTTAGAGAAACAGGAAGCAAATTCATAGCTGAGCATGGAGTTAACTTAGAAGTTTGAAGAGAGAGAAGAAAACATAACATGTTCTTCAAGGAGTGTTACAATAAATAGACTAGGAGACTGTAATATGATTCTGGGTAAGTTTAGTGTCCCACCTGATTTGGGGGGTTGGTTCATGGGTTGAAAGTGAAACCAGCTGGAATCATGTATTCCCCGCCCTGCTCCCCTCCACCCAGGTTCATTCAGGTACGCAGGTGCAAGCATAGAGGAGTTTAACGAGGAGTGTTGCTTAGATAAGTGTCACAGGAGATTCTAATGAGTAATCCACATACTTTAAGCTGGGCAAGGAAAGAAAGAATACCAGGTAGGTAGACAGTGTGAAGGTGGTAGTATCAATAAAATGGATGTCCTAGCAAGGTGAAGGACTACTAGATTGCAGTGTAAGAAGGAGTGAACTGAAAAGATAGCAGTTGGTGGTCAGAGAGGGTGATCATGAAATCGAGATTATGGGAGATTTGCAGTTAATGGTTATGGAAAGGTGTAAGGAACATGGCTGTGCTTTGCTCAAGGATAGGTCAAGGTAAACATCCAGAGTGATTCAGTGAGTTTAGAGTGCAGGCGTATAACTTCGCTTGTTATCACAGCCATGTAGCCATAACATGGGAAGGCCATCACTTTACACCACTATTGTCTGTAAAACGTATAATTGCCCTGCTGACACTGTATAAGCACGCTCGCACTGAGAGAAAGAGAGAGAGAGAGAGAGAGAGAGAAAGAGAGAGAGAGTCAAAGCTGTCCGTTTTGCGGACAGACAGGAGGGAACCAGGACACGGTTTGCTTGTGCTCAGAGAGAGAAAGAGTTAAGCTGCTGACCCTGAAGGCAAGTGAGAATCAGCTGCAAAGCTGTCATGGGGGCAGTCTGCTTAAGCAGCTGAGACAGAGCAGACAGTGTAAGGGAGCTGCTGCTGACTAAAATCATCTTTCACCCACCTGTGGTCCACCAAGTATTCCTTCAGTGATCTGCTACTCAGCCACCCACTCCCTCCGGAACTCACCATGGGCTGGAACCTGGCCCTGGACCTGACACAAGGCCTAAGTATTGTTGATGAGAAATGACTCCAGGTTTTTTGCAGTGCCTTCTATCCACAGTGGAGTCTGTTTCTCTGCCTCTTGAACCTGAGCTGGCCCTGTGATTTGTTTTGACCAAGAGAAAGAGGAAAAAGTGATGTATGACTTCTGAGCTTCAGCCTGCCTCAAGAGGCCTGGCAGCTTTTGCTTTGCTAAGCTGTCACCACTACATTAAAAAACAAAACAGACAAACAAAACACCTCTTTAAGGATCAAATACTACTTGGAGAGAGAAGCCTAGCTGGGCCCAGCCTTCAGCCAGCTCACCACCAGAGGCACGAGTGAGCCCAGGTAAGACCAGCACGAGAATCGCTTAGCCAATTGACAGAATCGTGAGAAATCATAAGTTTGTTGTTTGAAGCCACAGTGTTGCAGTGGTATGTTGTACAGCAAGAGATAACACATTAAAATGTGACTGTGGGAATTAGTGACTGTAGCGGGCTCAAAAATGCAATTGTTGGAGTTCAAAGAACTGAGAAGCTAGGGTGTGGGTAGATAATCTGTATTTATATTGCAGTTGCTGGGGATTGAGACAGGCATAGTGCTGGAGGGAGCAATAGTGTTCCAGGAGTGAACATCTTCAAGAAATAAGTAGGTGCGATTTGGGGCAGTAAGGTCTGATGAAATGAGATTCTAAGATAGAGATTTTTATGTAGCTGGGTGTTTTTACATGTACATACAGACATATAAAACCCTACATGCATTTTATGCATACAAACATATGGATATATGCACACACAGACATACTACAGATCCACACAGACACACCAAGCATGCAAAATTCATATAAGCATGCAAAAATAGAGTTAAACACTCAAATTCACATATACAGGTATACAGAGGTACCCCTGAACTCAAGTCACAAATGCACAGACATGCACTCACACATGCATACATAGAAATCCACAAACATAAATGCATGCAAGTATGTAGGCAAATATACAGACCACTACATTGACAGTAGTATATACACACAGCCTCATATGGAGAGACATGCAGAGAATGTGCTTACACACTTCATAGCATACTACCATTTACATGTGTGCTCATCACATGTATATGTCCATGGGCACATACACATCAAAGCACACATAGCTACACATATGTATAATCATAGAATATTCACTTAAGTACACATGTATCCAAATACCTAGACACAAATACCACACTTGTATCCACACACCACAAAAATAGAAATGCAGGTGCACACACAGATTAAGGCACCAAACGATTTGTGGCCAGTCATACACATATTTGACCACAGATATGCATGCACACATGTTCATGCACACATCTGACAGCACACACATACATGTGCTCACAGGCACACAGAGGCCATGATAGCACCAAAGCACTTGAGAATGCTTTTGTTACATGTTGAAATTATTTTAGATTTGGATTTGTGTTCTGCTTATGTTTACTGGGCTGATGGGAGGGGGCTTTTCCAGTGCATAGCAGCTACTGGGTTCCTGCCTCAATGAGGGCTGGGGGAACTGAGGTTGCAATGAGAGCAGGTTGCGGAGCCTGTTGAAATCCGGGAGGAAATGGGGATGAAGGAGTAGTTTTGGCTCAGAAGTAGGGCCTTTAAGTGCTTGTAGTAGCATCGCTTAGTGGCTCTCAGTGCAGATTTGAGAGTCCATTAGAACATAGTTCAAATTCTACCTCTCCCACTTAATAGCTGTTACCTTGGAAAAATTATTACATCTCTCTGAATCCCAGATTTCTCATTTGGAAAAAAGGTGATAGTAACAGCAACTGCCTTAGAATTATTGTGCATATTAATTGAGTGAATATTCATAAAACACTTAGAACAGTGTGTAGTAAGCTCTTAGTGTTAGCTACTGCTGTTGGTGGTGTTTGAATTAACTCCCTTATCAGCCAGCTGGGAGTCCTGAATTCCTATCATTAACTCCAACTGTTACTTCTGGCCTTGTCTTCAGAGATCTCAGGAGCAGAAAGCAGAGGCCTGAGGGAACAGGCCATAGACCAGATGAACTTTGGACTTAGAGGCTGGGAGAAGGGATGAAGACAGGGCTCAGAAAAATTGGAATGAAGGGGACTTTTTGGGAAAGCAGGCCTATGAGATGCATCAGCTAGAAGTCTTAGGTTACAGGGAGCCTAAGACAGAGCTACTTTTTCAAAGCCTTCTTCCAAAGGCTCGCCTGTGGGATCCCAGTGGAGTCTGTTCCTGGGACTGCCATGGGAGGTGGACACTGAAGGGACAGTCACCTTCTTACTCATTGTCCCAGGGATGTGGAGGATTAGAACATAGGTGACTTCCAAGGCCTTCTACCTATTTTTTAAAAATTGAAAAAATCGAAGAGAAGCATATGCCATGAGCATACAATTCAAAGCATTTTCACAGATAGATACATCTGAGTAACTAGCATTCACGTCAAAAAATTTAGAATCACTGGCGTCCTGAAAAATCTCCCATTTGCTCCCTTCCAGTGGCTGTACACCAAAGTTAATCCCCAGCCTGGTTTCCAACAGCATAGATTTGGTTTGTTCATGTTTGTAAATGAAATCATACAGCTTCTCCTCTTTTGCATATGGCTTCTTTTTCTCAAAGGTATGTCCATGAGCTTCCCTCATTGATGCATATTATCAGTAGGTTATTCTTGTTTGTTGCTGTATAGTATTCTAATATGTGAATCTACACTTTATCTGTTTGCATGTATGTCAGTTTGGGGCTATCAAAAATGTATACTATATACATTCTAGTACATTCCCATGATCTGAACGTTTGTGTCCCCTCAAAAGTCATATGTTGAAGGGTTACTAGAGGCTGGAAAGGGTAGGAGGAAGGAGGGAGGGTGAGACAGCTGTTAAATGACATAAAATTACAACTAGATAAGAAGAACAAATTCTAGTGTTTTATAGTACTGCAGGATAACTATAGTTAGCAATAATATATATATATTCATATAGCTAAAGGAGAGGATATTGAATGTCCCAACACAAAGAAATGACAAATGTTTGAGATCATGGATATGCTAATTGCCCTGATCTGATCACTACATACTATATGTATTGAAACATCACTATGTACCCCATAAATATGTAGTTATTATATGTAAGTTAAAAATAGAAAAGAAAGTCTATATTACCTCAAAAAAAAAAAAAGCTGTATTGTGTAACCTAATCCCAAGTGTGATGGCATTAGGAAGTGGGGCCATTGGAAAGTAATTAAGTCACGAGTGGGACTCTCATGAATGAGATTACTGCCCTTATAAATGACCAGAGGAAGCTGCCTTGCTCCTTCCACAAATGTGAGGACACAGCTAGAAGGAGCCATCCCAGAAAGTAGTCTCTCAGCAGATACCACATCTGTTGGTGCCTTGATCTTACAACTTTCCAGCCTCCAGAATTGTGAAAAATAACTTTCTGTTGTTTATAAGCTACATGGTATATAATATTTTAATAGCAGCCCAAACAGACTAAGACATACATCTTTAGATTAACACATGCACATACCTTAGTTTTAATTCATACATTTTCATAGCCTTATAAGAGGACCACCCTTAATTGGATCTACCCTTGTCCAGAAGACAGACATTTGAAATTTATCAGAGGCTATTGCATACCACAACTCCAGGGGTCACCATTGCCATGTGTTGTACATAGCTGGCACCCCTGGGCCACAATGCAGAGGATCTGGTGCACTCGAGTTGTGCAATGGGCAGCTCTCTACCATTCTGCTTCTCAACCACTCTCGGGCTGGGAGATGTTTATTACACTGACCTCTGAAAACCTTTCCTCAAAATCTCTTTTCCTTTATGTCTTTTTTTTGGTCTTTGAGTCAGTCATAGGCACAGAATCACAAGAGCCATGGGTCACTCTAAACAGTCCCAATAACCCATCAGCTAGTTCTTTGGGAATGACAAAAAGAAACCTAACAGTTACACGAGGTATTTCATCTTAGAAAAACCAAATCACCCCAAATCACAGAACCTTTTTTTTTAAAAACACTTTAAGAAGTTATTCAGACACTGCAGTCATCTCTCTCACCTACTTTGGCAAGTTTACAAAGGAGAAACTAGGACAAGTGTGGGTTTTGGAAAAGAAATTTTTGTTTAAACACAAGGCCCCAGCTTCTGTCTCTGCCCCAAGCTTCAGGATGGGTATGTGTAATGTGGCCGGGGAGCCTTTTCTCTGGAGGCAAATTGATCTGCTTTCAGTCTCTGCTCAGCCAGTTCTGAACTAGGCAAATAGCATAAGTTCTTTAGGTTTCAGTTTTCTCCTGTGAAAAATCTTGCCACATCATGGGTGGGAAACATGAGAACAGGAAGACATATAACCATGGTGGGCTGAGCAGCCTTCCCTACCTTGGCATAAAGTGGGTGGCAGGCCCGGAGGTGGAGAATGGCAGGTGGGCAGAGGAGGGAAACCATGAATTCTTACTTTTTGAATGGAAAATACTTTGTCTTGTTTGGGCAATTTAGTGTTTGGTGGAGTTTGCAATTGGACAGAACACGGGTTACAAAGAAGCGTTTCCTGAGGGCCCTGTGAGGGCTCTGAAATTGAACAGATCTAACTTCATTCTTGGCTTCAGGCTTTGCCTTTCACTTGTAAAGTGTGTGACACTTTACACTCTGAGTCTTAGTTTTCTTATGTGGAATCTAAAGAATAATTCTGGTCTTACAGGGTTGCTAAGAAGATTACATGAGACCATATGTGATGGTTAATATTAGTTGTCAACTTGACTCAATTGATTATGCCTAGATGGCTGGTGAAGTATTGTTTCTAGGTGTGTGTCTCTGAGGGTGTTTCCAGAGGAGATGGACGTATGAGTCAGTGGACTGGGAGAGGAAGATCCACCCTCAATGTGGGTGGTATCATCCAATCGACTTGGGGGGTATCAAAGACAAAGTGGTTGGGAGAAGTGTGATATTCAGTTTGCTTTCCTTCTCTGTCTTCCTTATGTAGCAAGGGATCCTTTTCTCTCTTTTTTGCCCTTGGACATTAGATTCCAAGTTCTTTAGCTTTTGAATTCTGGGACTTGTCCTGTGGCCTCGAGGGATCTCAGGACTTCAACTTCAGATTAAGGGCTGCACTGTTTTCTTCCTTAGTTCTGAGCTTATCATACCTGGACTGAACCACACTAACCAGCTTCTCTTGTACTCTAGCTTGTAGACTGCCTATTTTAAGACTTTGCCTTTGTGATAGTGTAAGCCAATTCTCTCTAATAAATTCCCTTTCCTATATATCCTATTGGTTCTGTTTCTCTGGAGAACACTGACCAATACACTACACATAGAATTTGCACTTGGCCTAGCATATAGTAATGTGTACTTATTAATATCATAGGAATAAAAAACAATGCCTTTTACATTATTTTCTCAATTATTTCTTGTTTTAAATTTTACTTTAAATTCTGGGATACATGTGCAGAACGTGCAGGTTTGTTACATAGGTATATATGTACCGTGGTGGTTTGCTGTATCTATCAACCTATCATCTAGGTTTTAAGCCCCACATGCATTAGGTATTTGTCCTAATGCTCTCCCTCCCTTTTTCTCCTACCCCCTGGCAGGCCCCAGTGTGTGATGTTCCCCTCTCTGTGTCCATGTGTTCTCATTGTTCAGCTCCCACTTATGAGCGTTTGGTTTTCTGTTCCTGTGTTAGCTTGCTGAGAATGATGGCTTCCAGCTTCATCCACAACCCTGTATAAGACATGAACTCATTCTTTTTTATGGCTGCAGAGTATTCTATGGTGTATATGTACCAGATTTTCTTTATCCAGTCTATCTTTGTTGGGCATTTGCGTTGGTTCCAAGTCTTTGCTATTGTGAACAGTGCTGCAATAAACATACATGTGCATGTGTCTTTGATTTATAATCCTTTGGGTATATACCCAGTAATGGAATTGCTGGGTCAAATGATATTTCTAATTCTAGATATTTAAGGCATTGCCACACTGTCTTCCACAGTGGTTGAACTAATTTATACTCCCACCAACAGTGTAAAAGCATTCCTCTTTCTCCACATCCTCTCCAACATCTGTTGTTTCCAGACTTTTTAATGATCACCATTCTAACTGGTGTGAGATGGTATCTCATTGTGGTTTTGATTTGCATTTCTCTAATGATCGGTGATGATGACCTTTTTTTCATATATTTGTTGGCCACATAAATGTCTTCTTTTGATAAGTGTCTGTTCATATCCTTTGCCCACTTTTTGATGGGGTTGTTTTTTTCTTATATATTTGTTTAAGTTCCTTATAGACTCTGGATATTAGAACTTTGTCCAATGGGTAGGCTGCCAAAATTTTCTCCCATTGTGTAGGTTGCCTCTTCACTCTGATGATAGTTTCTTTTGTTGGGCAGAAGCTCTTTAGTTTGATTAGATTCCATTCGTCTATTTTGGCTTTTGTTGCCAATGCTTTTGGTGTTTTAGTCATTAAGTCCTTGCCTGTGCCTATATCCTTAATGGTTTTGCCTAGGTTTTCTTCTAGGATTTTTATAGTGTTAGGTCTTATGTTTAAGTCTTTAATCCATCTGGAGTTAATTTTAGTGTAAGGTGTCAGGAAGGGGTCCAGGTTCTGCTTTCTGCACATGGGTAGCCAATTTTCCCAACACCATTTATTAAACAGGGAATCCTTTCCCCATTGCTTGTTTTTGTCAGGTTTGTCAAAGATCAGATGGTTGTAGATGTGTAACATTGCCTCTGAGGCCTCTGTTCTGTTCCATTGGTCTGTATCCCTGTTTTGGTACCAGTACCATGCTGTTTTTGTTACTGTCGCCTTGTAGTATCATTTAAAGTAAGGTAGTGTGATGCCTCCAGCATTGTTATTTTTGCTTTGGATTGTCTTAGCTATACGGGTCCTTTTTTAGTTCTGTATGAAATTTAAAGTAGTTTTTTCTAATTCTGTGAAGAAAGTCAATGGTGGTTTAATGGGAATAGCATTGAATCTATAAATTACTTTGGGCAGTATGGCCATTTTCACAATATTGATTCTCCCTATCCACGAGCATGAAATATTTTTCCATTTGTGTCCTCTCTTATTTCCTTGAGCAGTAGTTTGTATTTATCCCTGAAGAGGTCCTTCATATCACATGTAAGTTGTATTCCTCGGTATTTTATTCTCTTTGTAGCAATTGTGAATGAGAGTTTAATTATGATTTGGCTCTCTGCCTATATACTGTGGGTGTATTATTTTCTCAAGTATTTCTACAGCTCTGAGTTCCTGCCTAATGTAGTCATCTTCAGCCACATCAGATCCTGTGTCTTGTGGATAGAATACCTAACTGACAATGGCCTCTTTACTACCCTGAAAAGAAATGCACAGTTCCTATAGCCCATTACTACTCAAAGTGTAATAGCATCAAAGACCAGCAGCATGTTGGTCATCATCTGGGAGCTTGTTAGATATGCAGAATCTTGGGTTCTACTCTCAGGCCTGCTAAATCAGAATTTGTATTTCAGTAAGAACCCCAGGTTGTCTATACATGCAGTAAAGTTAGAGATTCATTGCTATAACCCAAATCCATAATTAAGCATAAAGAAACAAAATGCTTTAACTGTAATATGAAGGGGAAATTGAAGGAATGTAATGGTAATACATTTTCTTCATACACAATGGCTCACACTTAACTATAGTGGATGTTTGCACCTATATGTAGAATCTGTGTGAAAGTAGCAGCTCTGCATACAGACTGATGCTACTGCTTTGTGTTAGCAACCAAAATTTCATAAGCATTATCATAGCTGATGATATTCTGAAATGATGGACAGCCCTAGATAGAGTAGTGAACTAAAAACAAAAGCACAGTGTAATCTCTTTCCTAGATATATGCACCATTTGCATTTCTGGAAAATGCAATCTACTAAAACCAACATAAATGTAAGATGGAGCTAGGTTCAAGCTTCTGATACTTATAAAAATTATTTCTTACTACATGGAGGTTTGATGGGACCTTCAAAAATGATGTATGAAGGCCAGGTGTGGTGGCTGATGCCTGTAATTCTGGGACTTTGGGAGGCCAAGGTAGGCGGATCACTTGAGGTCATGAGTTCGATACCAACCTGGCCAACATGTCTGAAACCCCATCTCTACTAAAAACACAAAAATTAGCCGGGCATGGTGGCGTGTGCCTGTAGTCCCAGCTACTCGAGAGGCTGAGGTGGGAGAATCACTTGAACCCAGTTGGCGAAGGTTGCTGTGAGCCAAAATAGAGCCACTGTACTCCCTCCTGGGCAACAGAGTAAGACTCCATCTAATAATAATAATAATAATAATAATAATAATAATAATGTGTTCTGTGAGGCTATGTCTGGATTTCTGGATTCCAGGTGTGCAGCTACTAAATGCCAATAGTGACTTGTTCAGTCACTGTAATAATCAAAAGTGCTAAACAACAAAATAAAAAAAATAATAATCAAAAGTGCTGCTCCCATACACTAATACTGAATTATCTGAAAAGGAAATTGAGAAAACATTCCCACTTACAATGACACACACAAAAAGAACAAAATACTTAGGAATAAGAGCACAGGTAAAAGACTTATGCACTGAAAATGATAAAACATTGAAAATTAAAGAAGACACAGATAAATGAAAATACATCTTGTGTTTATGGAGTGGAAGAATTAATATTGTTAACTTATTGTTCATATTACCCAAAGTGATCTATAGATTGCAGTTCCTATCAAGATTAAAATGGCAATGTGGGGAAGAGGAAGATAGCTGGTAGAAGGCTCCACTAATTGCCCCCCTAACAGGAACACAAAATGAAACAACTATCAACATTAAAAGTCACCTTCATGAGAACCAAAAGTCAGGTGAACAATGATAGTACCTGTTTTTAGTGTCATATTGCTGAAAGGGACACTGAAAAGGGTATGAATGACAGTATTTTGGTTTTTGGTGTTTTTTTTTTTGATACGGAGTCTCGCTCTGTCACCCAGGCTGGAGTGCAGTGGCATGCTGTTGGCTCACTGCAACCTCTACCTCCTGCGTTCAAGTGATTCCCCTGCCTCAGCCTCCCGAGTAGCTAGGACTACAGGCATGTGCCACTATGCCTGGCTATTTGTTTCTTTTTTTGTATTTTTAGTAGAAACGGAGTTTCACCATGTTGGCCAGGATGGTGTCGATTTCCTGATATCGTGATCCACCCCTCTCAGACTCCTAAGGTGTTGGGATTACAGGTATGAGCCACTGCACCTGGCCAGCATGACAGTCTTAAATTGCTGGTGCCACACTTCCCCAACACTGTAGCAGTGGCTATGTGATGTGGAGAGAGAATCTGTGTGCTTGGGAGATGGAAAGCAAAGCAATTGTCAGACTTTGCGTTGAACTTAGTGCCACCCTGTCATAGCTGAAAGCAAAACTGGGATGAAACCAGTCGAATTAATACTTAGAAATAAGAGAACACGCTAAAAATTATAAAACAGTGATGAAGAGAATTACAGAAGACAGAGACAGAGCATTTAGACCAGCTCTAACCAGAGGGAAATCGTCTGTCCTATCAGTTGCAGCATGAGTTCTGACAAGCCTCATCACTGTGGGCTGAAGTGTTCTGGGGCCCTAAATAAACTTGAACTGGAATCTAGGCCACAAGGACTGCAACTCCTAGGTGAATCCTAGGGCTGAGCTGGCCTCAGAGCAGGTGGACTTGGGGTCATGCAACCTACTGGGGCACCAGCCAGGGCAGCTAAGGGAGTGCTTACGCAGTGCCTGCACCACCCCTCTCCTGACTCCAGGCATTGCAGCTCACAGTTCCAAAAGAGACCCATTCCTTCCACTTGAGGGGAGAAGAATGAAGAATAAAGAGGATTTTGTCTTGCATCTTTGATATAAACACAGTCACAGCAGGATAGGGCATTCGTCAGAGTTGTGAGGCTCCCATTTTAGACCCTAGCTCCTGGGCATTTCTGGACATACTCTGGACCAGAAAGGAACATGCTGCCTTGAAGGGAAGGACGCAGTCTCAACAGAAACCATGACCTGCTGACTAAAGAGCCCTTGGGCCCTGAAAAACCAGCAGTGATATCCAGATAGGATGCCATGGGCCTTTGGTGAGACTGAGGCATGCTATCTTCAGGTGAGACCCAGAATATTCCTAGCTGTGGTGGCTATGGTGAAAGAATCGTTCTGCTTGAGAAAATCAGAGTGAAAAGTAAAAGGGCCTTTGATTTGCCCCTCAGGTACTAGCTCAGCCACAGTGGGGCAGAACACCAAGTGGGCTCTTGGGGCCCCCAGTTCCAGGTCTTCACACTTAGATGGCATTTCTATAGCTGTGCTGGGTCAGAGGGGAGCACACTGCCCTGAAAGATGAGTCTCGGGCCTGGCAGCATTCACCACAAGCTTATTGAAGGGCTTTTGGGCCTTAAGTGAACATCAGCAGTAGGCTGGCAGTACTCCCCAAGGGCCTGTAGTGATGATGGTCACTGGGTGAAGTGCCTCTGCCTTTGGAAAGGGAAAGAAACAGTGAGAAGGACTGTGTCTTGTGGTTTGAGGGCCAGCTTAGCCATAGTAGACTAGAACACCAGGTAGACTTGTAAGGTTTTTAAATCTAGTCCATGGCTCCTGGATAGCATCTCTGAAACTGCCAGGGGCCTGGGGAACTCACTACCCTGAAGTGAGGGAAAAAATCCTGGCTGGCTTTTCCACCTGCTGGTTGTAGAGCCCTAGGACCTTGAGTGAATGTAGGCAGTAGCCAGGTAGTAGTTACAGCAGGCCTTGGGTGAGACTGAGTACTGTGCTGGCTTCAGGTCCTATCCAGTGAAGTCCCACTGGTGATGGCCACATGGGTGCTTGTGTCACCCCACTCCCAGCTCCAGGTGGTTCAGAACAGAGACAGAGAGAGACTCCATTTGGGAGAAAGGAAGGGAAGAGAACAGGAGTCCTAGGCTGGTAATCCAGAGAATGCTTCCGGATCATATCCAAGACCACCAAAGTGGTACCCCATCTTATTGAAATGATCTATTCACAGGTCTGTTTCCCCTACTGGGCTGTGAACTCATTGAGGACAAGACTGTTTTATTCATGTTTGTATCCTCAATGCCTAACTCAGGGCTGGCTCAGAGTAAGATGTCAATAAAACTGTATTGAACATCAACATCAGTATTATCATAACCACTTTCTTTCTTTCATGACATTCATGGCTTTTGCTGTCCGGACAATCTCATACATTTTATTACTAAGTCATCTTCCTTCTGGTGGTGATTGTTCTCAGATTATTTCATACATGTAACTGTGGGCTCTCCAAAATGACTAAATTCCATAAAAGCAGGACATTCTTATATTTCTTATTCTGTTCTGTGCTTAGACACATAATAAATTGTCAACAACCACAGTTTGATTTTGAAATGGCACTGTGTTTTTGGGATGCTACAATTTCAATGGCATTGTATTGATAGTAATTTGCCAGGAAAATAGGAAACTGCGTTGGTGGAAATGATCTCTCCTAAAGAACTCTTTTTTCTACCAAGCTGGTTGCAGTGGATTTCATCATTTTATATGAACATCAGCAAAACTGAACTTGCTGAATATTTGGATTATTGCCCAATGTCGATTCCATTTGGTAGACATGAACATCCAATTATTCCAAGCAATTTTAGAGATTGATATGGCCAAAAAGGCATTAGGATATGTAGTAAGCCATTGAGAGGCCAGTCCTTAGAGTTATTCAGGGATTTGAACATCTAATGAGTGAGTAGTCTTACAGATTATTGAATTAGAGCATCAAAAGGCATTTCAAATCATTATGCATTTACAAATATTTACAGATCTTTTAAAGATCAAGTCTGTCATTATCAGTTTCTGTGCTGTATATTGTCAGTATCCACAGTGACCCCAGAGGAGCCTGTGCTGGCAGGAGTAATGCTGTGGTATGTTCAGCTCTGCTGGATCTCCATAGAGGGGGGCTGGAATGCCTTGTGGAACAATGCCCCAGGCTCCCGAGAGCAAAGAATGAAGGGCAGCCTAGTTTGATAACCACATTAAAGCACTACCAACATCTGTTCAAGCCAAAGACAACACTATCTCCAGGAATTAACCTTGTGAACCACTGAATCATTACCCTCAGCAGAGTGAAAGTTGGACAACAAGAGCCTATTTGTCAGTGATTCCTCAGAGAGACGTGGTAAGCCGTATTTTACTGCAAACAGCGTGAGAAGGCCTGGCTCGGCTTTATACATTTTAAACACAGAATTTATTTGTGTGGGAAACAAGCAGACAATGAATGTAAATAAACTTTTGATGATACCTTGCAACTTTCAGCATTGATTCCACTCCAGAACAAATGGACCATGGAGGATTGCTTCAGAGAATAGCATTTCCTGAATTCGTACCTAAATGTTTCCCCTTCATTTTAATAAAACTGTAGGTATCAATAATGAGAGTACTCACAATATGCAAAATGCACATTTGTACTAAATGAAAAATCCAACCATTTGTTGAAAGTAATATAATTCACTGTAAATGTAAGAATAACTATTTGGGCTTTGTCAAGCTGTAGCATATAAAGAGGGAGGCAAGGAGGATGGGAGAAGAAATCTAATAAAATAAAAGGTTTAGTACAGAAGAAATAAGCATAGAATGCCCGTCATCAAAACTTTAGAAGAATCTGGAATTTTGGAGTGTATTTCTTATAATAAAGATGGGCTGCAACTTCCACTATGATACATTTTAAGCCTTGCACCACACTGATTGGAAAAACCTTCTCCAGCTTTTTATTTTCTGATATATTCTTAAATGTAGCAAATTATCATTAATAGACACAAGGCTTTTATGTCAAATATGCCTGAGAAGAGTGAGACTAAACTGAGTTTGGTCTTTAGATTAGTCCCTGGAATATATGTATTTTATTTTATGACACTTACATAGTACTTAGTATGTGCTATATTATTTATTCATTCATTTAGAGACAGGGTCTCTCTCTTTCACCCAGGCTGGAGTGCAGTGGTGTGATCATGGCTCACTGCAGCATTGACCTTCTATGTTCAAGTGATTCTCTAGCCTCTAGCCTCAGACTCCTGAATAGCTGGGACTAAAGATGTGAAGTAACATATACCCAACTAATTAAAAAAAATTTGTTTCTTTTGCAGAGATGACGGTCTCATTATGTTGACCAGGCAGTTTCAAACTTCTGGTCTCAAGCGATCCTTCTGCCTCAACCTCCCAAAGTGCTGGGATTACAGGCGTGAGCCACCACACCCGGCTATGTGCCGTTTTAAAAGAAAACAAGTAAATACTGTGTGGTGTCTGACACCTGTAATTGCTATAAAACTATTCCCTTTTTTATGATTTAAAGTATATAGACTATCCATGCATAGTCTATATAACATATATAAGGTATTTAGAAGTATCCATACATGGTATGTATAAAGTATATAGATTTATTTTATCTAATAAAGTAAGGCCGAATGGAATGTCAGTGTCGTGGCTTCCTTCACTCATGTCCCTAAAAGTCATTAAGTCTATAATATTGTGGGTGGCTCCAGGCATGGATGCCCTTGTGAACTGACTTGCTAATGCTTTTACAGTGTACCTGTGTGAGTAGCATGATATCTCTGTGTCAGTGCAAAACTTCATAACATTGTATTGGGTCTGGACAAAGCAAAGTGCCTTGGGAAATACCACCTTTGGGATTACCTAAGTGGATCCTTTTACAAGTTTAGAGGCAGAGTTCTGTTTAAGTTCTAGTCACTCCACTTGATCTAGGTAGCAGAGTGTAATGATGGAGGGAAGCTGGCACATAGCAGACTTTTTTTTTTTTTTTTTGAATGTATTTGAGTGAGTAAAATAAAACTTTGGATGCAGGATGCTTTTGCCCAGCAGTTTTGCCAACATGGTCCAGGAACCGTGGTGGGGAGGGGGTTCCCCAAGATCCTTCTTAAAATAATAATATGAATACATTATGTGCCCCTTTCACTGTGTTGACATTTTCTCTGAAGGTGCAGAAGCAATGTTGAATAACACTGCTGGCTTGTTGACATGAATTAAGGCAGTGGCACATCATGTTCTTTACCACTAAGCACTCACGGAAAAGAATGTAAAATGACATTTTCACTTAAAAATGTTCTTGATGAAGCAGTTAAAATATAATTTTTATTAAACTTCAACTCTTAAGTACTTCAAAGCATAAATCACTTCTGCTACACACTGAAGTACGACAGTTGTCCTAAGGGAAAGCACTTATGCAATTGTTTGAATTTTATGCTGAACTGGCCACTTGTTTCCCCATGGAAGTTTTTTTTTTTTTTTTTAATTTAAAAGAATGACTGACAGACAAACTATGATTATTCAGACTTGGGTATTTGACAGACATTTTCTCAAAAAACGAGCAAAGTGATACTGTCACTTCAAGGAAAACAGCTCACAGTATTTGTTGCCAATGATGGAATTTGAGCTTTCAAGCAAAAATTAAGATTTTGGAAAACTCGTATCCACCACTGTGAGCTTGACAGTTTCCCAGTACTTAAAGACTCTGCCAATGAGTCTGGTGCCAGTGATGGCATTAATGCCAATGATGATATTAAAAATGTGATTTTTTTGGATTTTATATAATTAAAAGTAAATATTTGGAAGATTTTTTGCAATTCGGAAATCAATATTTTTGAAATGATCAATGCATGATGTTATTACATAATGCATGAATCAAAGATCAATTCAAAATGTAATATAGATCAATGGATTTTGGTATAACAAAGTGCACCGATAAGGTTTCCAATTCCACATTGCAACTTAACTTTAAAAACTGTCACTTGCAGAGTTTTGATTCAATAGCCAAAAAGAATAGCCACAGTTATCTGAAAAGGCTATCAAAACAGTGTTTCCTTTTTCAAACATATATCTGTGTGAGGCTGGATTTCTTTTTTATATACATCGATGATAACCATGTATTGCAACCGGTTGAAATCAGAAGCAAATATAAGACCCAGCTATTTTCTGTTAAGCCAGACATTGAAGAGATTTGCAAAAATGTGAAACAAGGCCATTCTTCTCACTTTTTTGTTTTAAAATATGTAGTTACTTTCTATAAAATATGGTATGCTAACATGTAATAGGTTTATTTTTATTTTAAGCAATTTAGTAAATACATTTTAAAGTTCTCAATTAAACTTTTTAATATACTACATGTAAATACAACCCACACAAACAAAACCTCTGAAATTTCCAGTCATTGTTAAGAGTGTGAAAGGGCCCTGAGACCAAAATGTTTGATAACTGCTACTCTAGTCCAGTGGTTCTCAAAGAGTGGCCCCTGACCACCACAATCATCATTATCATCATCATGCCTAGGAACTTGTTAGAAACATTAGTCCTCAGGTCCCCCTCTAAACCTACTGAATTAGAAACTTTGGGGATGAGGCCCAGCATGTTCTGTTTTAACAAGCTTCCCAGGTGATGCTGATCCTCACTAAACTTTAAGAACTCCAGGGCCAGGCACGGTGGCCTGTAATCCCAGCAGTTTGGGAGGCCAAAGCGGGCGAATCACGAGGTCAAAAGATTGAGACCATGGTGAAACCCAATCTCTACTAAAAAATACAAAAATTAGCTGGGTGTGATGGTGCACGCCTGTGGTCCCAGCTACTCGGGAGGCTGAGACAGGAGAATTGCTTGAACCCAGGAGGTGGAGGTTGCAGTGAGCCGAGATCACGCCACTGCACTCCAGCCTGGCGCTTGGCAACAAAGCGAGACTCTGTATAAAAAAAAAAAAGAAGAACTCCAAGTTCTGCTCCCAACCCTTTTACAGATCAGTGTCCATAGTTCCTTAGCTTCTGATGTTTGGGGATGGTGAGAAAGCTCACTTTCCAAGCCAAATGTTGCAAACTAGCATTTGCTTTGGACTCAAAAATAGATATCCTGCTCACCCCACCCCTTCCTCCACTTGCACTAAGGTCACTTAGGTGAGCACCACAAGGAAATGTGCCAGAACCTCTAGGTGGTGCATTGGCAGGGAGAGGAGACTGTTCGTTGAGCTTTAAGAAGGTAGCATATAACTGTGCTTACTGGTCAGAAATGCACTTTTTCTCTGGCTCTTGCCCATGTGTGTTTCTACCACAGATCATCATTGAGCTCATTTTCAGAAGTGTAAGACCAGAGTAAGTTTTCTAATATTGTTGACATCTCTCTCCATGCCCTGTCTCCATTTCTGATGACTGAGCACAGCTGGAACAAAATCCTAAGGCTAAGGAGCTGCCACTCACTCACTTTACTGGACCTTGGCAGCCCCCCTTTGCATTGTCTTCAAGGCCTTATTCTACTCCTTCAGCTACCACACTTTTAAAATTCCCAGTGCCCTTGACTAAACATTTAGTCTTGGCTTCTACCACATCAAGAAAATGTATAGACATATTTATTCATTGTATACCCAGCTCTCTACTCCAGAAACCTGGCTGTCATCGTTGACTCTTTCCTCTCCGTCCACATCCAGCAGTTGACAAACCCTGCCTATTTTGCTTCCTATTAGGGAGTCAGCCGAGTAGAGTGGTTTAAGAGTGTCGCTTTTGGAGTCAGACCTGGGGTGATAGATATTCCATGTGCACTAGTTTCTGTGTCACATGAACAAGTTTCCTGGCTTCTCTGGGCCTTGGTTTCTTCAACTGTAAAAAAAGAAGCATTATGATAATAATGCTACATACCTTGTAGGATTGTTAAAAGAATTAAGCAAGTCAATATGTAAAATGCTTGGAACAGTGCCTGGCGTATATATTTCATTTAATAAACTCTTCTGAGGTGCCCTGCACTGCTCTAGGCTATATAGTGGTAAACAGGGAATGTACTAATTCTGGCCCCAATGGTTTCTCATGTCATTTAATGGCATCTTTCTCTCTTTTTAAAAAAACATATATTTTATTGCACTTTAGGTTTTGGGGTACATGTGCAGATCATGTAGGATTGTTGCATAGGTATATACATGGCAATGTGGTTTGCTGCCTCTATCCCCCTGTCACCTATATCTGGCATTTATTCCCATGATATCCCTCCCCAACTTCCCTACCCCCCACTGTCCCTCCCCTATTTCCCCCCAATGGACCCCAGTGTGTGATGCTCCCCTCCCTGTTTCCATGTGTTCTCATTGCTCAATATCCGCCTATGAGTGAGAACATGCAGTGTCTGATTTTCTGTTCTTATATCAGTTTGCTGAGAATGATGGTTTCCAGATTCATCCATGTC